>PVLD010002035.1:117676-179054 GCA_004027595.1 Dinomys branickii
TAAAGGAAATACCAAATAGTAGATAAGATAGTAGGGAATTTGCACTGGATGCTGTATAATATAAAGTTATCTTCACTTCTGCTAATACAAAAACGACTGAGGAAATACAGAATTATAGAGAACATAGAAGGGAATTAGCTCTGGATGCTGTCCTACATAATGTTACCTTCATCTTTGTTACTCAGTTACACAGATGATGACCCTTTTGATCATTCAGTTTTTCTCCTCCCTCATCTCCGTTGCCCTACTCATTTTTTATTTTGAGACAGAATCTCACTAAGTTGCCCAGGTTGGCCATGAACTTGTAATCATCTTGTCTTAGCCTCCTAAGTAGCTAGGGTTACAGGTGTGTGTGCCCAGCCGAAATATTTGCTTTTTCATTCATCATTAGGTTTATGGCTAAGATCACTATAACAACAGATAGATTAATAAAAGAAAAGCATGCACATTTATTTAATGTATGCTTTATATAAAACAGAGCATTTATAGAGAAATGAAGACTCAGACCAGGTGTGGTGGCACATGACTATAATCCTAGCACTTGGGAGGCTGAGGAGGATCCCCATGAATTTAAGGCCAGCCTGGGATGTACAGTGAGTTCAAGGCCAGCCTGAACTACACATGAGACCTTGTCTCAAAAAAGCAACAACCAAAAAGCAGAGTGTGGTGGGCACATGCCTGTAATCCCAGCAGGATTGCTGCAAGTTAAGGCCAGCCTGGACTACACAGCAAGACCCTGCCTCAAAAAAACCAAAACACACAACCACCAAAAAGGAAACAGAAAAGAAATGAACCCAAAGAAAGCGGAAAACCTGTATCATTTTAAGTTTTGTTTGATAAAGAATGACAGGTAGGTGGAAGTATGTTTAGACGAAGGGGCGCAGGTATGACCTGGTGGTAACAAACTGGAGGGAACTTCGCAAGGCCTGTCGTGCAGATTCTCCTTGTGACTGCCTTTGTGAACAGGAATGTTCCTTTCCTCCAGGAATACTTGTAAAATGAGGGCTTTATAGACTATTTCAGGGAGAAAAGGAGGGAGACCATCAGCGGTAGAGTGGCCTGCTTCAGGGAAGAAGGAAGAGGACAAGTGAGAATGGTCTTCCTTTCATGCCAAGGTGCCCTATTTGGGAGTAGTATGTCCTAAACCCCATTATTCTTATGGGGAAAGATATGGGCCAGTTAAGTAGACATGTAAATACGTTATTATTAACCAGCCTCTCTCACTAACATTCGGAGGCTAGCAATGAGAGCCAACTCTTCAAAGCACATATACTAAATGTCTGCAATTATTTGTATATCAGTTACACCTCAATAAATATGTTTAAAACAACAATAAATCCAGAAAAAAGACAGAGGTTTCCAAGCATGGTGGTGCATGCCTGAACCCCAGCACTCTGGAGGCTGAGGCAGGAAGATTGCTGATATTTTGAGGCCAGCCTGGGCTACATAGTGAGTCAAAGGCTAGCATGTACTACACAGTGAGACCCTGTCTCAAAAAACACAACAAAAACAAAAAGGATAGAGTCAAGGACAGGGAAGATAAATACATAGGCAAAGAAATAGATTTTTTTTTTTGTCTTTTTGAGACAGTTTCACTATGTAGTTCAGGCTGGCCTTGAACTCACTTTTCAGCTGAGGCTGGCCTCAAACTCACAGTGATCCTCCTTCCTCAACCTTCCAAGTGCTGGGATTGCAGGCTTGAGCCACTGCACCCAACTAAAGACATAGATTTATACCTCAAAGTTTTATGACTTGTATAGAGAGAATAGGCAAACAAGTATACAGTTCAAATGTGGGGTTCGAGCTGTGGTATGGCGTGGCGGCACAAGGTGTGGTGGCACAAGTCTGTCATCCCAGCACCTGGGAGGCTGAGGCAGGAGGATTACTGCAAGCTTGAGACCAGCCTGGGCTACAAAGTGAGCTCGAGGCCAACCTGAAATGCATAGTGAGACCCTGTCTCAAAAAAGACAACAAACAAACAAACAAAGAAATGTGGAGTTCAGAGTTCACCTATCCACTTAGTGTTGAGTGTAAGCCCATGTGTGTATTACACAGAAACATAACATGCCTTAGAATTCTCCACCTTAGTTTGAAAACTCACCCCCTTTTCCACTGGTCCCAAAGGGGTGCCCAGTTGACGCAGAAGGTAAAGAATGCATGTGGGGTAGGAGGATAAGCATCAAGGTGAAACAATAAGCCAGCAGCAAATGAAGGACTGCTGGAGCAGGGAATGAAGAAGAGCTGGAAGTAGATGGATGTACGGAATAGGAATGAATTTAAATTGAAAGGAGGGAAGAAGGGAAGTAAAGAGGTATTTGAGGGGCAGGCAAGCAAGGAGGCAACTTTCACGCTCTCAGATAACCCAATTGCTGTTGGCAGAAAATAGTAGACATCAGATAAACATTTGTTGAACAGAAGAACAATGTCAGGGAGGATGGGAGAGGCAGGGTGGCAAAACGAGAAATGTATGTAGTAATAGCCACTAGCCTTCCCTGAGTTTTACCATAAGCCCAGCTCTCTCCTGAGCATTTAAAATGCATTGGCATTTTGAAACCTCAACAATGTTCTATCAGGTAATTATTAGTGTCCCCATTTAACAGATGAAGAAGCTGAGGCTCAGAGAGTTTAAGTAACTCAGAGTCATGATTTGCATTCTGACTTGTCTGACTTCAAAACCAGTGCATTGTACGTATTCCCCTTTGAGTCAAGGGGTCTGTGGCCCTTGCCTCTCTTATCACCCTTTACACGCGGATACTTAGAGAAGACCCCAGAAGATATGGCCTCAGGCCTGCCTTCTCAGTGAGGAGAGTACTAAGAGAGGAGGGATGGGGTAAGGCCCCCCGACTGAGGAGGGACCATATTAAAGCCTCATCTTCAACAACACAAAGAAAAACAATTTGAAACTTAATCATCTCCCAGAATTATGATCCCTCCCCGCAGCAGGGAGCACATTAGCAGAGCTGAGAAATGATAATTCAGCAGCCCCCAGCCCAGCAGGGAGGGAAAGAGAGGAGGAAGAGGGAGGGAAGCAGAAACAGAGGCCCAGAGAGCGAGGGGGCAGGGAGGAAGGCAGAGCCTAACCTCGCAGATTCTGGCCCTGCCCAGGTCTGAGACGGATCCAGGGAAGTGATCCGGTGGCCCTTGATCCTTCCGTTTTGTTCAGATGGGGTAGAGGACAACAGGCTTCCCGGGTAGTTCTCAGCACCGAGGGATTTCCTCAGACCTGCATCGAGGCCCGCCCAAGCCAGGTGGCTTATGGTGTTAGCCTGGGTGGGAAAGTTTTTTCAGCGCCAGCGTTGGCCCTGGGCACCCCCTTGTCCTATAGCACCTAGCCGAATCAGTGGTTTTTCAGAACTCAAGGTGCTGGACAGCTCCAGGGCCCGTGGAGGTTCCTCCCACTGCAGAGTGTGGAGCGAGGCTTCCAGAGCCGTATCCCCCCACCCCCGCATCGCACACTCTCAGGAGAAGCGCAAAGGCTGCTGGGAGCTACTAGGGAAAGCTCTGGGTCGTGAAAAGGTCTGGATGGAGAGCAAGTGTGGACCTTCAGACTGGAGCCCCAGGGCAACTTCTCCAGACACATTCCTTCCTTCTGAGTCGAGACCCCTCACCACCCCCATGGGGGACAATGGTGCCTTCAGCCCCCAGAAATGAATGGGGCCTTTGAGTGCCGCACGCCATAGGGTCAGTAGAGGCCACCAGATCCTGGGGCTGCCCAGCCTTTCTATCAAGGATTGGGGAGGGTGGGTTCCTCATGGGGGAAGGAAGGAGTCACATGGCCCCTGGCTTAGACTGGTGGGTTCTGGAAAGAGATTCATCCCTATCAGGCAGTTTTGCACAAAGAAACAGTTTAAGCGGGAGGGAAGGGAGGAAACTCCCCTCCCTGTGCCAGGAAAGGGGACAGTTCTGTCCTCTCCTCAGAAACTGCATGGGGAGTTTTTGCTACCTCTGTTCTTCTCTCTCCAAATCACTTTCTGCCCTCTATTTGGACGGGGCAGCTTCCCTCACCCTACTCTCAGTTGCCAAGTCCTTTATCTGGGGCTACCCCTGAGGCCTGGTCCCTTTTTCCTGCTTCTGTCTGCCTCCCCTTCCTGTGCTGCATAGCCTACCAGGTTTCTATGGAAACCAGCTAGGAAGACTCTACCAGGAGGCCAAGGCCACTACTGCGCAGGGGGGTGGTAAAAGGGGTGTAGGAATAGAAAGTGGGACCAGGAGGTGAGTTCTAGCAATTCCAGAAGCGGGTGGAGATGTGCTGGGAGTGAGACTTTCACTGTTGGGGGAGGGGAGGTAGGTGCTACAGGAAACAGAGATGTAACTGATAGGACTGAGAGTCGAGGGTCTTCTCCTTTTCATTTTTGGAATTCCCAGGGCCTAAACATCCAGGCAGCCTCCCTCAGAGGGGAAATAATACAGGGAGAAGGAAGGAAGCAGGTGGTGGCCAGAGCTCTGACCCTTCCTCCCTCACACCAGGCACTACTCCTATTACCCCTTTGGGGACATTCCACAGTTCAGGAGGCCTTCGGGGAACCACGAGGTGCATTGGAAATGGGAAGGGAAGTCAGTAGGTGGAGGTGTTAGGGATGTTGGGGAATCTTCCTAGACAGGTGGAGTTAGAGAGGGCCAGAGGCCTAGGAGTATCAAGAACTTTGATGACATCCCTCCCTAACATCTCCACTGAGGGGTGCAGATGGGGCAGCAGGCGGTGTTGGCACCTTCTTCCCCTCTGTCCATCCCATTAGGCTGAGCTTTAACAAGAGGGAAATGGAGGTGGCCAAGTGGGGGCTGGGGCAGAGAAGGGGGAGTAAGCTCAGGACAGGAGGGCCTGGGGAGGGGCATGTGGGTGGGTGAGTGCAGATGTGTGTGGCTAAGGCAGTTGGGGAATTTTTTAGAAATGTCAACTGTCAGCCCCTGGGAAGAGTGAGCCCTAACCCACAACCCCTCCTTACGCTTTCACCTTAGGCAAAGCTGCCTCTTGGCCAGGGACTGTTGAAAATGTCAGAGTCCTGGAGAATCTGCTGTGGGGGTCCCTTGGGAAGGGGCCTTCCAGGTTATTAGAAGGTTCAGCAAAGCTTCCCTGGGAAAGGGGGAAATTAAAGAGGTCCCTTGGGAGCCTAGGTTTTCTTGGATCAGAGCCACTGGCTCTCCTTTGGCCAGAGCCCCTAGCACAGCCATCTTGATGTTTGCTTATTTTGGTTATTTTTTGATCAGATATTTTGGCACTGTGCACATTGCCTCCTGTTACCATGGCAGCCGTGACAGGGGCTGAGGCACCGTGAGAAAAATACCAAAATTAATGAGTGAGCGAAAGTGCAGCCGAGAGAAAAACAAGGTTAAAAAAAGAGTTAAAACAGTAATGAAAACAGGCTTCCCAGCTCCACAGCAGAGCAGCTGCTGAGGTCTCCCCAGAGCAGCAGCCCTCGCCCAGCCTGGGGCTCCTGGCATCTCCCAGACCTCAAGGCAGGACTCACTTGCTTTCCCCCAGCCAGCCAGTCACACACCCAGCGACAGCCACTCGGGAACCATCCTAAGCACAACTGCAGATCAACTCCAACAGCAGCTCAGCTCCCATCGCAGGTAGCATCCTGCCTCCCAGAACAGCATCTCAGAGAACAGCTTCTCATCTCCTAGACAACAGAGCCTCAGCTACAGCCCCCGTAGAACAGTGGTCCAGCCATGTTACCAGGAAATGGCTTCCCAGCTATACTCGAGCTTCAGAGCCATAGCTGCAGGCTGTAACAGCATCCTAGCCAGAGTCCTGCACACCAGAACAGCCCAACCACAGTCCTGGGCAACAGCATCTGAGCTGTAGCCAATCCCCAGTACGCTGTCATCACAGCTATAGCTTTAGGACCAATAGCAGTCCAGCTACAGTCCTATATACAATAGTAGCTCTGCTTTTATTCCAGGTAACAGCCTGCTTCCCAGGTACAGGCTCCTGGCAACAGCTTCTTATCTCCTAGGGCCTAGGTGATGGATCCAGCTATAGCCCCAACTACGTCATAACAGAGAGTAGCATCTCAGCTATAACCAGCCTCAAGTGTGCCTGCCTCATACCCATAGCTTCAGACCCAGTGGTATTTCAGTTAAGCCCTGCCTTAGTACATTCACATCACATACACATATATGTGCACACAATACATGGCTTGGCAATAGTGTCTCAGATAATCAGATTATCTGGCTATATCCTAGGCACGCCAACACAGCCTCACCACAGTGTCCTAGATGCAGTCCAAGGCAGCAAACTTTCTGTTACAGTTCCAGGCCCTATGGTGCCCCTGTCCTCTTGCCTACAGTCCATTCTAGTTACAAACATATCACAGCAAGCATTGTCCAACAGCTCCCATACCTGGCATCACCCAGGCTCCATGCTCTAGACAGTCTCAGCTGGAATCTTTGTCATTTTCAGTTTTATGAGCCTCCCTGGTGCTCCAGTTGCCAACTGGTTCTGCTCCCAGTTCGGTATAGGACCAGGAGCCTGGCCTCTCTCCTCTTTAGATGCCATCTCCCTTAATCCACAACCATTCTCCCAGTCCCAGCCCTTTTGCCTTCCCTCTTTCCTAAGGAAAACAGGCCCCAATACCCATCCCTACATTGCCCCAGCTCGGGTCACCATAGAGCCCAGCCCGGCAGCTGGGGCAGGAGGGGATGGCAAGTATGGAAGAAGGAGAGGCACACCCTGGCGTTGCTGCCCTGGCTCAGTTCTGCTCCGACTGCTTGGTGTAGAATTTGGGTTTGATGGTCGTGGAGCAGCGAGGATGGAGGAGAACATCTGGGAGATTAGCATTTCCTGCCCAGCTCTGCGGCTGGCTGCCGATCTTGCCCAGCCCTGAGCAAGGGAGGAGAGAACAGAGGAGCCTTTGAATGGCTCCCAGCAAGCAGCCTGGGGAGGGTTTGCTGCAATGGGCAGCAGGCACACACTGGGGGCAGGGAGGCTGGGGCAGCTCCTATGTGCAGGATTTCTTCTCTCTGGACCACTGATTTCCTTCTTGGAGCTGTGCTCGATGATGGGGCAAGTATGAGCTTTGCAGAGGACAGGAGGAAGCCACTTACAGAACATGTTCTCCTTTGACCAGCTTATTTCATCTCCCAGACAGAGCCCCCTGCCCCCTGCTCCTGCATGTGAGGGCCAGAGCAAGGTCCAGGCCAGAAAAGGAGTTCAGATGGGGGGGGGTGCTGCTTTGGGACAGACCTTGGGCAGTCCCCCTTAGCGAGACACAAATCTCACACTTACCCTGAAGACTGTCCCATGAGGACAGACCAGGGGTGGGAAGAGGAGCAAGCAGAAGAAAAAGCAAAGGGGTAGAAAAGAGTGGTAAGGATGCGGAAATGGAGGACAGGGAGAAGGAGTCAGGGGCTTCGGCAGTCATCTGTGAGGCGGGCCTTCCCACACCCAGCGCCAGGCCTTGCTACGGACCGCCTTCCTCAGTCTTCTGACCTAGGACACCCCCTGGGCATAGACAGCAGGCAGGGGTCCTATTGAATTGGGGCACTTAACAGCCTGGGGTACCAAACCCAGAGCGCAGGAGGGAGTTCCCAAGCTGCCCAGCTACCTCTAGATGGTGCCAGAGAGCCAAAGCTGAGAGAGAAACCGAGTACGGAGTGTGTGAGACACTGCGTGTGACACCGTGTGTGACTCGCTGAGTGTGAGTGTGCCTGGGAGCGTGTGGCACTGCACTGGGAGGGTATGTGACACAGGCCGTGACACTGCGCGGCTTCGCAGGGCAGGGACCCGTGTGGCTCTATGTGGGTGCTTGGTATGCGGCCGGTGAATGTGGGTGGCCACAGCGCTCCACCACCCAGGGGACAGGTGATGGGGGACCCTGGAGTAGCCTGAGCTCAGGCGCCGTCACTTCATCCTCATACTTGTATATATGCCCCTTCTTACTCCAGAGCCCCTGGGTTCCATCACTCCCCACACAGACCCCTCTACAGCCCCACCCCCAGGGCCCGCTGCGGCCACCGAGGCTGACCGCTCTGCGGCTTCGGCGGGGGCGGGGGAGGGGTGGACTTCCCGCGGGGGGGGTGATTCGAGGGTCCGGGCGGGAAGAGGGTGGATCTGAGGGGTGGGTGCGCGAGGGAGAATGCTGTAAGGACAACACGTCCCCGGCCTCCACGTCCCAGGGGGCAGAGTGGGGGACAGGTGTTCGAGTGGACCATGGGGTAGTTCGGGAGGGGTGCTAGGTGGAGGCTGTAAGGTGAAGAGCGGAGGATCCGCGCATTCCGGCCCCGGGCCACCGGAGGCGGCCGAAGGGAGGGGTCCTGGCTCCCGAGCGGTGCTCAGGGTTCCCTCCCCGCGGGACCCCGGTCCCGAGCTCCACCCCCGGCCGGAGGGGGCGGGGAGGCGGGCGGGAGGCGGGCGTGCGGGCCGGCGGGAGGGGAGGGAGGAGGGGCGGGCCGGGCTGTGCGCTCCGCTCCGCTCTGCTCGCTGCTGGCTTCGCCGCCGCCGCCTCTCACACTCGGGGAGCGGGAGCGCGGCGAGGACGCGAAGCCGCCGGGCTGCTGCGCCTAGAGCCGGCCGGAGCCGGAGCCGAACCGCAGCGCCAGCCCCAGCCGCCCGAGCCGCAGCCCGGGCCGGGGCCAGCGGCGGCCCATGGACAGCGTGGCCGGCGGCCGGTGCTGGCCCGAGGCGGGTAAGGATCCGGTGGCGTAGGGGCGGCTGCAGCTCGGGCCCTGAGCAGCCATGGCCGGCGGAGCCGAGGGAGGGGTGCCCGGCGGAGCGAGGCCGCGGGGCCCACCGTGCCCGGTGCGGGGGCTGAGGCGAGGGGTGCTGGGACGCCGAGGGGGCTGTGACCCCGGGAGCCCTGGCCTCCAGGGTCCACGGCCAGAAGCCCGGAGGGGAGGAGGTGCTGAGCCGGACCCCAGCCCCCGTGTCGCGCACGGAGGAGCCCGGAGCCGCGGGGATGAGGAGACTCCAGGAGCGCGGGATGGAGATGGTTTGGGGGAAGCGCGCGGCCCTCAGTTTGGTGGGGGGCTCCCTGAGGACGAAGCCTGCAAGGAACCTTACCCACAACATCACACACACACACACACACACACACACACACACACACACTTGTTGGGCAAATAGCTCTGCTCACTCAGGCGCCTCCAGCTCTCCGCGGGCACCTGGAGGACCATACCACCGACATATACACACACACGCATACATACATACGTACATATGTGAAGACAGATATACCTCCTGCACACCAGCGCCCACTGGGGCTCTGTTGCCAGCTCAGAATCTGCCTCAGCGTCTGCACAATCAGCAGCAGGGACTCACAACTCATGGCCATAAAGAGCAGCAGCACAACTGGGTGTGATATTAGGCAACGTAGACCCACAAACACAACCCCGTGTCCTTAGGTATGAGTGTCAGGCCACAGTTGCCAAATGAGCTCTCAAAACCTAGCCCCCTGCATACATTCCTTTAAGGAACACACCCTAACATATATTACCCACTCCTTGGCCAGAACACAGGTACACAGCAGGGGTCTTGCTTGCTCCCCTGGACGGCACAGGCACAAACACACAACCTAGTGTCTCAGCACAAGCATTGATGGCACACACCCTAACACAGTAAGAGGCACCTACAGCATCGTCTTATGATTACAAACAGAATCCACCGCTTCACACATCTTAACATTTGGTGTCACACACCTTACACTAACAGTGTGCATACGCTGTTAGCATACACCCTGCATAGCATACACACAAATGCACACTGCCCCTCTATCTTCGAGGCCAGACGCCAGATTCCGCTCGGGAAGCCGCCCAGGTCGCCGGAGAGAGCTCCAAGTGCCGGTCACCCTAATCGCTACACTGTTGTAAATAATACGCTCCGCGGTAGCCCTGGGGCCGGCCGGACCGGCTTCCCGGCGTGCGCCTCCCCCACCCGCACTCCCGGGCGGTACCGGCCGGCCGGGTATTCCGGGAACAAGCTGGCCCTGGCAGGCCTCGCCAGACTGCTCCCCGGGGTTCCGAGCCCAAAGTCCTTTGCAGAGTGCAACCCTGGGGTGGTGTTGGCGACCCTTGTCGGGCCCTTTAGCTGAGTTTTCCTAGACAGCTGGGCACGCTGCACACCTGGGTCGTCTCACACCTGGGGGCTCGGTCCCTACTGCAGGCCAGTCTTGTGCAAAGGCAAGGCCCCACGGCCAGAAAGGAGATGTGGCGTGTGCAGAAGCAAAATTTCTAGATGAGCTGGATTCGCACTCCCTTTCTGGGCTGCCCTCGCGTAAACTGGTCCTAGTTTCCCCAGCAGTGGCCGGCGACTGCATTCTGGCAGGAGAGGTTGAGGGGCACGCTGAGGCCATTGCGGACTGAGGATCCTCATACTTGTATATATGTACCTTCTTACTCTAGAGGGAAGGACCCCTGTGCGCTGGCCTCGAGAAGATCGGTTTTAAGAGAATGCCCCCGCCCGGCCGGGCTCGCGGCTTTGTGATTCCGGCGCCGGCTTCCTCCCCAACCCCCTCCCGGCGCCCGCTGCGTGGCTTTGGTTGGCGCCGGCTTGCGGGGGACCCTCGGCCGAGACCGGAGATGCTGAGGAGCAGGGATTCCCCGAGGCTGTCCGGGAGGCGGGGGATGCAAGTAGCTGGTTGGCCTAGGCGCGTTCTCGCTGTGCCGGAGTGTTTGTCTAGCCTTGCCCTGGGCTCCAGGAGGCCAGGAGCCTCTGGAGTGGGGGTGGCGCCAGCTAAACCTTAGGAGCGCCGCGGTTCCCCACCACACATACACTCTCAGCCTCCTCGGAGGAGACGCTCCGCGCGCAGGGTGTATGCTAGGAGCCCGCTGACCAAGGCAGTGCAGACTGGCTGCTTGTGTGGGCAGAGGCCAGAACTTCGTGGACTCGGGTGCCTTCCAGCACCTGCTCTGTGGCAGACCACTGCAACTGCCAGGAAAGGAGCCACCCAAAAGTGGAGGTTTCTTGATGTTGGGGTCTGAGGGAATAGAAACCTAAAATAAATAACTAGAGTAGGGTATGGGGCAGACTCCAGGGGAGAGGTTGAGAAGAGGCTTCCAGAGGTGGCCGGATGAGGGTAGAGTGGGCAGGGGAGCAAATCTGGGTTCAGTCTAGTCTGACTGCATTGAGTTCCCCTTCCCCCTCCCACCCCTAATTCCAATTTCAGAAGGGATTCCTGCTAGAAAAGGGTGTCTTGCTGGTCCTGCTAGCATAGGAGTTGCTGCTGTATCTACTTCTGCAGAGAGCTGAGCAAGAGACAGTGAGTACCATGTAGGAGAATGGGGTAGAGGGGCCAGGAAAGGGGCCTATAGCATGAGGAGGAGCTTTCAGAGAGAGGAGATCAAAGCTGAGTGAGGGGAGATGGGGAAGGAGGAGGCCCTGTGATTTGGGGTGAGTGCTGCCCTTACCGTGAGCAAGGACAGTTGGTGCTGAACTGTCCAGTGTAGAGGAATTCTGTTCAACAGGGTACTGAGCAGCTTGGATCTGCCAGGACCCATAGTGGGTGGTAAGAATGCAGTAGTAAGGTACATACCATCTTTGCCTTCGTAGGACTTGCTAACTGGCAGAGGATTGGTTCATTTGATCATTAAACCAACCAACACCTACTGTGCGCCCCATGCTTTAAGTAAAATGCTCTATCCCAGGGTTGGAAGACTTTTAAACATACACGTACTTTACCATGTAAAGTGTAAACCTTAGATGCATTAGATCTCATTTAATCCTATCAAATAGCTTCAAGAGGCAGGATATTACTTCCAGTTCGTAGCAAGGAAACAGGTTCAGAAAAATGAATTAACTTGGCTAAGGTCACACAGCGAGGAATTGATGGAATGAGCAATCTGGCTCGAAAATGCAGTGCTGAGAAGCCTACAGAGGCAAACAGAGGGTTGTGGATGAGAAGGAAGAGGAACTGAGGGCTATGCGCTTCTGCTGTTGGAGGCCTCTGAACAGCTCCACCCTGTGCACAGCGCTTGGCTTCCCTTCCATTCTCAGGCTCTCAGAAACCAGACATTCATTCCCTTTGTCCTTTGGTGTTTTGTGCCCTGGCAGCAGTGGCTGTTGTGTAATAGTGCTGGGGTGAGGGTGGGGCGATGGAATTGACCTGGTCACTGGGGCAATGATAGCCCTCCTGAAATGGTAGTCAGCAAGAAGTGGACCTTGGTGTGTACACACACACACATCCTTCTCTCTCTCTTACACACACACACACACACACACACACACACACAGTCTGGAAATGAAGGTTCCGGGTAAACGCCCACCTCTGCACCTCTGTCCTCATCTCTTCCCAGGCACTGACACAGATGAGGTTTGCTTCTGCTTCTGTTGGACTCTGTTTCCCCCATCTCTCCCTCCCATATCCCTGATGGTTGTTTGGATCCTCAGGCCAAGGGAGAGATCGGCGGTTGTGCCTGTTCCAGTGTAGGCTCTGGCTTGTCAGGGTGTGGGCACCCCTGTCACTGGGTGGAGGTAAGACACCTTTGCCCAAGCAGGTAGCCTTACCTGGAGAAGGGCAGATAAGGTGCCTAATCTCTCAAAGGCAGCCACCTGAGACTAAGCCTCAGACTAACAACTCCCAGAACCAACTGCCGGGGACAAAGTTCAGGAGTGTGGGGGCAAGGATGAGGAGGGGCCATGTTCCTGCTCTTCCTGCCTCCTAGCCACATGACTTTTTGTGGGCCTTTGGGTGAGCTGCAACAGTCTGGAAGGTCTTTGTTGAGCTGGAAGCCAAGGCCTGTGCTTTCCCTGTCCCTCCTGGCCAGTCCTAGGGATTTCCATCAATTTCCTTCTTGAATTCAGCCTTTCGCCCAGGCTCTTGGATATGAAGTGACACCTTATCTCTCAGATCCTGGCTCTTCTTCATACTACTTCTTCCACTAGGCTGACAAATATATTTCTTGAGTCTTCATTTGATCATCTATCATGGGGGGAGGGGCCATAATAATAAATAGCATCTGCTTCAGAGGCTTAGAAGCACTAAGTGAGATCATGCATGTAGAGCACTGGTACATTGGTAAAACCTTTGCTGCATCATGATGACTGAGAGACAATGGTAATGAAGCTGATGGTAGTTTGCAGGGTCTCTGGGGTCTTTCTTAACTCAGTGGACCTGGTTTGTCTTAAATTCCTTCCCAGATTGGCTGGGGCCTTTGTGTCACGGTTGCCCTAGGGATTTCTCCAGGTCCCACTTTCCAATCAAAAACCCTAAGGGTGGGGCCAGATAATCTTTTTTTTTTTTTTTGGAGGAGTTCTCCAGGTGCTTCAAGGGCCTAACCCTTGTCCCCACTCTGTTGGGGGCTCCCCCATACTCCTCTTACCTCCCAGGGACACCTCCTTCCACTCCCATCCATGTCTTCTTGTCTTGAATTTTACCCTTTGGCTCTTCCAACTCAGAAGCTACATACAATCCCTGCATGACTTTCTGCTGGCTGGAGGTAAGGATTGTCTGGGGGCATCTGAGAAGGACACTGGTGTGTCTGTGGTGGGAGTGCTGCTTAGGAGTTCTGAGGGGTTAGAATCTCAGATTGTGACCCTGAGATGAGGAGGAAACTTCAAAGTGTGGATTAAATTTGTAGCTCTTGAAGCAGCAACAAAATCAAAGTTATCCTGACTTTGCCAGACCATGAACGCTGAATTTGAAGCCAAAATTTGTGAGCAGACGTTGTTTCTAGAAGAAAAAAATCTGCACCATGATTCTGTAAATTTCTTAAACAAAAATGTGCCCCCGAAGGCGAAACTATCCTTGCTCTAGGAGGAGAAAGTAGAGGCCAGCAGTTCCGCTGTATTTCTTTTTGCTGGGTTTAGGGTAATCCCGTGAGATTCCCTTGTAACTCTTATGCTGCCAAAATTTAGAGAGGATCAGGGAGCACAGTGACCTCATGTTGTGTGTGTGGAGGAGGGTGGTGACTTACAAAGTACCCAGATGGAAGTGAGGCTTTTGGGAGAGAGTCCCTTGGGATTGTGCTTGAGTTTGGGCTTGGACTGATAACATGAGTCCTGTGCTAGGTCCGCGCAGGTAGAGGGGAGGTGGCTGGAGGACGGATCCAAATGGATCATCAGATAAATCCCTCCTTCCTTTAAAGAGATGAAGACTGCTGTTGAGAATAAACCAACACACTAATCTGATAATGGCCTTCGTACTGTGGTGCTGAGGAGTGGCCAGGGAGGGGCCTGGGTTTGGAGAAGGCTCCACCCAGGAAGCTGAAGTGTTTGACTTGTGTAAGGAGGAGTCTGTACATTCAGTGAGCATTTGCTGGGGGTCTACTTTTAGCCTAAATGGAGAATGCTTACTTGGGAAGGTGGGGTTGAGACAGGGTCCTGCTTTGTAGCCCAGGCTGGCCTGGAACTCAAGGCAGACCTCCTCCCCGATGTGTGTCACCACACCCAGTAAAGGTTACATTTTATTCAGCTAGTCCCTAGTGGGGTAGAAGTAAATAAGTAAACTAGCAATGATGGCCCAACAAGTGCTCAGTGGGCTAAGCTCAAAGGAGATAAGATAATCACAGTTTTTTAAGAACCATTTATTGCCAGGCTTGGTGTGTCATACCTGTAATCTCAGCATTTGGGGGGCTGAGGCAGGAAGATCACTGTGAACTCAAAGGCAGACTGAGCTACATAATAAGAACATGTCTTAAAAAAAAAAAAGAACCGTTTATTGACTGCCTACTGTGTCCCAGGTCCTGTGTTACATCCTAAAAATGCAAACAAAGGAGAGGTCCTTCCACTCTGCTTGCTGTCTTGTAAAAAAGACAGACATTAGCAAATTTTCCAAACAGGTCCATAGCTGCAATTTGTGCTGAGTGTTTTGAGGGAACATTTGTTAAATGCCTGAATTGTGTTAGGCATTTAGCTTAAATTATCTCAAGCCTTCTAGGATATAGAGAGCATTATCCCCATTTTACAGATAAGAAAACCTACACTCAAATCATTTGCTTCAATTGGGTGCAGCTAGGAAGAAGGCACCTGAAGTTTCCCTCAGACTGTGTCATGCTGCAACCCTCTTTTTTCCTCCACTCTGCTGCCTTACATATACCAAATGGGTACCAGAGACAACCAAACAAAACTGACAGCTAGCCACGGAGCTAAAGCCATTGTCATGACAGATTGGGTGAGTCTTAGCTGCTGTGTCCTGGTGCTTGGGACAGAGCCCGGCACACTGTTAGTGCCCAGTAAGCACGCACTGAATGCATGGGTGAGCAGCTACCATGTGCCCAGCTTTGTGAAGCTACATGGGGGTGGGGCTTAGTGCATATACAAAGTCCTGCCTCTTCCTTCAGGGTGCTGCCTGGGGAGACAGTGGACCTGAACGACACAGGTGGGTGGTGTCCGAAGCAGCAAGTGATTCACTGCCGTAGGTTTGGAGCAGACAATCAGTGGCTGTGAGTTGGAGGAAGGAGAGGTCACTGTGGGTTGGAGAGGCTGGGGAGACTTCAGGGAGGGGGCAGAGCCTCCCTCGGTGGGCTGGGTGTGGTCAGTGAGGGCTCATGTGGGAATGCAGGGGTGGGGCAGGTATTTCCAGTCCACTGAGGGGAAGTAAAGAAAGGAGACAGAACCTGAACCCTCCACAGAAAATGCTGGGCCAGAGGCTTCGGATTTGAATAGAGGAAGGGCTGACCATGGTCTTGCTGGAGATGAGAGGTAGCCATGACTGGGACACAGATGACCTTAGGTCTGGCTAGGGTCAGCAAACGGGTACCTGGTAGGGAGGGAAGAGGGTTGTTGTGGGTGCACCTTGAGGTTGGCTAAGGCATGCAGAGCTGTGGAAAGGGAGAAGCAGGAGTGCAGTAGCAGCTGGCTGTAGTAGGGAGAGAGGTCAAACAGGAGCCATATGACCCTCTGGAGAAAAGCAGATGTATGAGTGGGGGTTGGGAGAGGTCAGGGAAAGGCTGGTGGTGTCATCCCAGCTCTGTCCTAGTTAGACCTGCTGGGCTCCTAGTTGCTAAGGACAGGCCAGGGCAGTTCCCAAAGCCAATTTGAGGGCCAGCCCTGACCACGGTCCTGACCCCAGTCTTGACCTCTGCTGCCTTCTTCCGTGCACCTGCCCATGGCCACAGGCAGAGAGGAGAGGGGCCCTGGGAACTGTGCATCTGTGTGCGTGTGCACGGCACATGTGCCTGAAGGCGCTGTTTGTGAGGGAAGATGGGGAGGGCTGACACCTACTCCTCAGCCTCAGCTAGTTTCATAAGCCTTGACTGGTGTCCAGTTCAAACTGGCTCTTCATGGAGGTGGGAAACATGGTGTGGGTGATTATTGTCAGAAAGAGGGGATTTGAGGTGCTGCACCTCATTCAAGTACACTACCTTGTCATCTGGGAAGCAAAAGAAAGCTGGTGTAGTGGCACATGCCTGTAACCCCTGCATTCAGCAGGCTGAGGCAGGAGGCTCACTACTAGTTCAAGGCCAGCCAAAGCTACCTAAAGAGTTCAGGAACAGCTTGGACTACATAGCGAAACCTTGTCTCAAACAAAACAAAACAAAAACAGAAGAGAGGGAGAGAAAGAAAGAGGGAGAGAGAGAGAAATGAGACCTCTTCCCTTCTCCATCCAGCTGACCTGAGTAGAACCAGTGCTGGCAGTAATGACCCTGGGTACTATGTCTTTTTTCCTACTAGGATGGGATGGCAGGGGGTCCAACTGGGGGTGTGAAAGGCCCAATCTTTCTACTTGTTCTGTCTCTATCTCAGTATCAGGGTAATTACCATGGGTGACTAAGGCAGGATGCTGGTGAGAAGGATGTGTTGGGCAAAGTGCAGAGCAGAGCCGAGAGAAGGGAGGGAGGGAAGGAGGAAGGGCCGGGACCCAGGCAATGTCAGGTGGTAAGGGCGTTGCATGGGCGGGAGCTGCTGAGACCTGACAGGCCTCCTACCAGCTCCTCCAGCTGGGCCAGACACAGCCGCAACACCCTGCTGTGGGTGAGACTCAGGGAGCTGGGCTCTGGGTTCTGGAATCGGGTTCCGGGTTGAGGTTGACTCTGTGGAATAACAGTGTGTAGACGGCAGAGGAAAGGGGGGCTGGCGCCGGCAGCACTTAGCCCCTCTAGCTGATAGTTTCTGTTCCTCTCCTTTCAGTCCTCCTGATTCTGGAACCTGCCAGGATGGGGCTCTTGAGGCCCAGCCCCGGCCCTGGGGGACAGCGTCTGCTGCCACCCCCCTTGCTGCTAACCCTGCTGCTCCTGTTGGCTCCATCTGCAGGCCAGGCCACGCGGGTGGTGTACAAGGTGCTGGAGGAACAGCCACCCAACACCCTCATCGGGAGCCTCGCAGCTGACTATGGTTTTCCAGACGTGGGCCACCTGTACAAACTAGAGGTAGGTGCCCCATACCTTCGAGTGGAAGGCAAGACAGGTGACATTTTCACTACTGAGACCTCCATCGACCGTGAGGGGCTCCGTGAATGCCAGAATCAGCTCCCTGGTGAGCCCTGCATCCTGGAGTTTGAGGTGTCTATCACGGACCTCATGCAGAACGGCAGCCCCCGCTTACTAGAGGGCCAGATAGAGGTGCAGGACATCAACGACAACACGCCCAACTTCTCCTCACCGGTCATCACTCTGTCAATCCCTGAGAATACGAACATCGGCTCCCTCTTCCCCATCCCACTGGCCACCGATCGTGACGCTGGCCCCAACGGCGTGGCCTCATATGAGCTGCAGGCCAAGCCTGAGGCCCAGGAGCTATTTGGGCTGCAGGTAGCTGAAGACCAGGAGGAGAAGCAGCCACAGCTCATCGTGATGGGCAACCTGGACCGTGAGCGCCGGGATTCCTATGACCTCAACATCAGGGTGCAGGATGGTGGCAGCCCCCCGCGCGCCAGCAGTGCCCTGCTGCGTGTCACTGTGCTCGACACCAATGACAACGCTCCCAAGTTCGAGCGGCCTTCCTACGAGGCCGAGCTATCCGAGAACAGTCCCATAGGCCACTCGGTCATCCAGGTGAGAGGCCCCCGCTGTCAGGTTGACTCAAATTTAGAAATGGGATCCCACCCCAAACAAGTGAGTTCTTTTCAGCTAGGGGGGAAAATGCCAGAATACCAGGGTAAGACCCCCTTCTCCCCAGCCCCAGCCAGATGAAACCTTCTTACCACCTCCCCTCTAATGGTGATATCATTTCCCTCTATCAAGCTGCTTAACTGAGGGCTGGGGATGTAGCTCATCGGCATAAGTGCTTGCCTGGCAAGCCTGAGGTCATGAGTTTGATTCCCGGTACCAACAACAACAAAAAAGACAAAACAAGTTACTTAACTGACAGTGACATAGCATCTGAATAAGTATCCCACCATACTCCAGCCAACACAAGGCTGGGAAACCTCTGAGAAATGAAAACATGCCCCCGCCCAAGGCCCAGGAGCACCTTCTCGCAGCCAGGGAAGCTGAGGTGGGACATGGGCCGCACCTGCCCCAAAAGTAGAGGGTTCCCTTTAATCAGAGGGATTTTCTTGGAACTGGGGGCATAGCCTCATAGTGTCCCTCACCAACAAAGTCAAATGAGATCATTTTAGCCAGGTGTGTCCTTCAAGCTGTAAAAAGCCATGCTGGGGTGTTTACACTTGCCTCCTCCCCTAGGCATGGGGCACCCATTGGGTGTGGGGAGCTTGGCAGGCACAGTGCAGGGATGGTGGGGGCCACTTGGTTCTGTGAGATTCTGAGCACCTATCTTCATGGGAACCGCCTAGGGCTGGGCATCTTGATGGGGCTGGGGCCTGGGAGGGAGCAAAGAAAGCGTCCTTGCAGACAGGTGGGTGTATCTCCTACTGTCATCTCAGTGCTGGCCTTGGGCCATCCCCCTCCTTTCTCCTTCCCCATGAGCTGAAGCTGCCTTTGTCTTTGATGTGAGGGAGCTGAGAAGAGCTCAGCTGCCCTGTACACCTTTTCTCTGCCTGGGAGACCCTTTCGTACTAGGTCCTGGGGCGAAAGTGGGAGGGTGTTTCCATCTTCCTTAGAAGCTGGTGGATTGGAATCTGGAAAAGAAGCTGAGAGAGAAAAGGGAGACAGATAGTCAGGATGATGAATAATAATAAGCTAGGTGCCAGGCACTGTTCTAAACACACTGTGTACATTATATCATTTAGTCCTTACAGTACAAGGTAAGTATGCATTATCCCCACTTTACAGATCAAAATCTGAGCCCACAGAGATTAAGAAACTACCCTGATCCCACCCCTATAGGTTCAGAGTCCATTTTTCTGCACATATCCCACAGGCTGACTTCAGAGCCTATGTGTGTAACAGCTTTATATCCCCCCACTGGGATGCAGCAGGAGAAGGTGGAGAATACTTTGAGGAGTCAACAGGTGAAAAGAGGATGGGAGAGAAATGGCAGTGGAAAAGAGGCAGAATCAGAATTGAGTAAGGATGGGAAGCAGACAGACAGAAGCCCAGAGGTATAGATAGAGAAAAAGAGGCAAAGACAGATGGCAAGAGGCAGATAAGAAGCCAACCTAGAAACAGTGACACTGGAGAGCCTACAGCTGGTGACAGAAGCTGCAGTTAGGTAGGAGAAATTGAGGGTTTGGCCCTCACAGATGTGAGCACCAGGGTCCCTGGGAGACCCTTCCCAGGAGTCTCTCTGTGGAAAAAGCTCTGGCAGATATAGAAGAAAGTCCTACCACAAAGAAGGAGAGAAGACAAGCTTTGGTTTGCAGGACCACTAGGGAGCTCAGATTTTTCAGAGACAGAGGACAGTGGATAGATAGATGGACGGATGGATGGATGGATGGATAGATAGGTAGAAGGAAGGATAGGTGGATGGACACACCAAACGAGAAAGGGATGCTATTTACGGAGCACTTTCCTATGTGCCAGGCAGTGGTAGGCACTTTCCCATGTATTAATCCCATTTAATCCTCACGATAATCCTGTGAAATAAATTCTATTATTAATCTCTTTTATACACATTTATAAACTGAGTCTTGGGGTAGTTAAATACTTGACCCAAGGGCACATGATCATTTGACAAGGGGTAGAGCTGGCATTTGAACCCAAGATTTCTGTTTTGCTCCCCAGAGACCGCCAAATTACGCTTTCACCCTTACCCGGCCGTGACATTCTTCCTGGTGGCGACCCAACTCCAGTCTTCACATTTCTTTCTGACCTATTGTACCTCATGGCCGGTTGCACCTGGTTCCTGTTGCCCTATTACTCCCCTGTTTGTATAGACCAAGGCTGGTGTGCGTCGGCATTAGCGTGGGAGGGTGTGCCCACTGCACAGGGACAGACAGTTCATTGTTGGTACTGGGAGCCCAGCCCGCTGCCAGCAGGCTCTGTGGCCTGCACCAACTCCTCCCTCTCGGCCTCAGGCTCAGGCCAGATTCTTCACACTGGTGCCTCTGCCAGCCAGCAGTTGAAGGAGCTGCTAAAACAGGTTTCCCCGGTTTGACAGAGCAGTGGCTGGGCCTGACTGGGAGTGCTTCCTCTGACCCACATCCCTACCTGGCCAATTTCAAAAGAAATTCCCTTGCCTGTGGGTCTCCATCCATGCATACAAACACCTAAAGACACAGCCATGCACACGGGTGTATGTACACATACGCACCATCTCTGCTACCTACACAAATGTCCACCATTAGAGGGTTGAAGGCCACCTTGATTGAATGAATGAGTTTACCTAGTTGCTAGCTGCAGCCTCATCCCCGTGCTGGGTTGGACTAACACAGGAATGTGATGTGGACTTTAACCCTGCTCTGTCTGGTCTGTACTGGGTGTGTATCATGACTGTGGGTTTGCAGGCTGTATCTGGGCTGTCCAGGAAAATAGGTTAGTAAGATCTGCCAGAATGATGAGACTGAGGAAAAGATAGCACCTTCTAGAAAGGGCACTAAGTTGGATTTGTTGTGTCTGATATGCTTGTTGGAAAGCACGTGCTCTTTCTCACTTGCTGTCTGTCTCCAGTCTAACCCATCCTTGTTTTCTGGGTTTCTCACTCCTGTCCTATGTAGGTAAAGGCCAATGACTCGGACCAAGGCGCCAATGCCGAGATTGACTATACATTCCACCAGGCACCTGAAGTGGTGAGGCGTCTTCTGCGACTGGACAGAAACACGGGACTTATCACTGTCCAGGGCCCCGTGGACCGTGAGGACCTAAGCACCCTCCGCTTCTCAGTTCTCGCCAAGGACCGAGGTGCCAACCCAAAGAGTGCCCGTGCCCAGGTGGTCGTGACTGTGAAAGACATGAATGATAATGCCCCAACCATTGAGATCCGAGGCATAGGGCTTGTGACCCATCAAGATGGGATGGCGAACATCTCAGAGGATGTAGCAGAGGAGACAGCTGTGGCCCTGGTACAGGTATCTGACAGAGACGAGGGAGAAAATGCAGCTGTCACCTGTGTGGTAGCAGGTGATGTGCCCTTCCAGCTCCGCCAAGCCAGCGAGACGGGTAGTGACAGCAAGAAGAAGTACTTCCTGCAGACCACCACCCCATTGGACTACGAGAAGGTCAAGGACTACACCATTGAGATTGTGGCCGTGGACTCTGGCAACCCCCCACTCTCCAGCACCAACTCCCTCAAGGTGCAGGTGGTGGATATCAATGACAATGCACCTGTCTTCACCCAGAGCATCACTGAGGTCGCCTTCCCAGAAAACAACAAGCCCGGTGAAGTGGTGGCCGAGGTCACTGCCAGCGATGCTGACTCTGGCTCTAATGCAGAACTGGTGTACTCTCTGGAACCTGAGCCGGCTGCTCAGGGTCTCTTCAGTATCTCACCTGAGAATGGAGAGATCCGGGTGAAGACATCCCTTGATAGGGAACAGAGGGACAGTTATGAGTTGAAGGTGGTAGCAGCTGACCGGGGCAGCCCCAGCCTCAAGGGCACAGCCACTGTTCTCATCAATGTGCTAGACTGCAATGACAATGACCCCAAATTTATGCTGAGTGGCTACAACTTCTCAGTGATGGAGAACATGCCAGCGCTGAGTCCAGTGGGCATGGTGACTGTCATTGATGGGGACAAGGGGGAGAACGCCCGGGTGCAGCTCTCGGTGGAACAGGACAATGGTGACTTTGTTATCCAGAATGGCACGGGCACGATCCTGTCCAGCCTGAGCTTTGATCGAGAGCAACAGAGCACCTACACCTTTCAGCTGAAGGCGGTGGATGGTGGCGTCCCACCTCGCTCAGCTTATGTTGGCGTCACCATCAATGTGCTGGATGAGAACGACAATGCACCCTTCATTACTGCCCCCTCCAATACGTCCCACCGGCTGCTGACCCCCCAGACACGTCTCGGTGAGACAGTCAGCCAGGTGACAGCTGAGGACATTGACTCCGGTGTCAATGCCGAGCTGATCTACAGCATTGCTGGTGGCAACCCTTACGGACTCTTTCAGATTGGGTCACATTCAGGTGCCATCACCCTGGAGAAGGAGATTGAGCGGCGCCACCATGGGCTGCACCGCCTTGTGGTGAAGGTCAGCGACCGCGGCAAACCCCCACGCTATGGCACAGCCCTGGTCCACCTTTATGTCAATGAGACGCTAGCCAACCGCACGCTGCTGGAGACCCTCCTGGGCCACAGCCTGGACACGCCACTGGATATCGACATCGCTGGGGACCCAGAATATGAGCGCTCCAAGCAGCGTGGCAACATCCTCTTTGGTGTGGTGGCTGGCGTCGTGGCTGTGGCCTTGCTCATTGCCCTGGCGGTGCTTGTGCGCTACTGCCGGCAGCGGGAGGCCAAGAGCGGCTACCAGGCTGGTAAGAAGGAGACCAAGGACCTGTATGCCCCCAAGCCCAGCGGCAAAGCCTCTAAGGGAAACAAAAGCAAGGGCAAGAAGAGCAAGTCCCCGAAGCCGGTGAAGCCGGTGGAGGATGAAGATGAGGCTGGGCTGCAGAAGTCCCTCAAGTTCAACCTGATGAGTGATGCCCCCGGGGACAGTCCTCGCATCCACCTGCCCCTCAACTACCCACCAGGCAGCCCCGACCTGGGCCGCCACTACCGCTCTAACTCCCCACTGCCTTCCATCCAGCTGCAGCCCCAGTCACCCTCCGCCTCCAAGAAGCACCAGGTGGTGCAGGACCTGCCGCCTGCAAACACATTTGTGGGCACTGGGGACACCACATCCACGGGCTCCGAGCAGTACTCCGACTACAGCTACCGCACCAATCCCCCCAAATACCCCAGCAAGCAGGTAGGCCAGCCTTTTCGGCTCAGCACACCCCAGCCCCCGTCCCACCCCTACCGAGGGGCCATCTGGACTGAGGTGTGGGAGTGACAGAGCAGGATTCCTGTCACGTCAGCCCACTCAGGGGTCAGTCTGAGCAGTAGTGTGTGGGGGGGCAAATCTGGGGCTGCTGAGGCCTTGGTGACAACCCTGCTACCTTGCCAGGCATGGGAGTTAGGCCAAATGGAAACTGAGGGAAGGTATGTTTGGTGTTCTCCCCGCTGGTCCCTCACCACTGGGGAGTGGCCTGTGACTTATCAGCTCCCAGGATGCTGAGCCAGATGCTGGGTCTTGCAGGTGGGGCTAATGGGCAGGTGAGCTGAGTGTCTGGAGACCAAAGCAGGCGGGGAAACTGGGAAGTCAGCTCCACACCTGGGTCTGTCTGAGACCAGCCATAGATGCTGCTTTGGAGGGGAAACAGGGAAACCTAGGGTCCGGCGGGGGGCAGTCTTCCAGGAGGGAGAGCCCCCCCACACTCGTGCCTTCTATTATATACTATGCATTAATCACTTCCTCTGCCCAGGCTCCTGGGACTGGGCCCCATATCCCCTCCCCCTCCCCCTCCCTATATCCTTGTCCTTGACAATAAAGTTCTCTATTTTTGGAATTTTGGTTTCTTATTTTTTGGGAACTGAGAGAAGAAGTGAGAGAGACTGCAAGCAGCCCTTTGCCTCAGATCCTGCCTCAGTTTCCCCATCCCCACTCTTTGTCCCTTCCCACACCCTAGACCCACCTGCTGCGCTCCAGTCCTATCTTATTCAACCCCCTATGCAGCCCCATGCCCATATCCACGTCTAGAGAAAGTTTCCTCCTGACCTGACGAATGAAAGCATGGGCAGCCTGTCCATGTTTGCAAGGCCTTCTCACATATGACACCCTCCAACAAGAAAGAATATGCAGAGATGTGCTCAAGTTCTGCTCTGTGTCCAGGGCCTGAGGCAGTTTATCCAGGGTGCCCAAACTGAGTATCTTCTGACAACCTCAGACCAGAACACCTGTGTGGGGTGGCAATTAGCCCGTCTGCCTCAGGTGAAGCCACAAGAGCCTCTAGATTACACCAGCCACCTTCCCTCAAGACAAGAGCTTCTCCAAGTCTCTGCAACACCTCCCAACAACCAGCAATTAGCCAACCCTGCCTATCTCTCCCCTCTGGGATCACTGTCCAGGGGACGCAAGGAGGGAGGGCCTAAGGGGAGGCGAGGGCTTCTCCAGCCTTTCGCAGTGACCTGCTCTGCCTCCTGACTCTTGGGTGCCCCGTGCTCGCAGACTGAGACTTCCAACTCTGTTTCATTCCCGTAAGGAACCTCCCTCCCCTTTCTTCAGCTCCTGCTCTGGCCAGCATGGGCTACTGGTTTTCACTCTCTCTCTCTCCGTCTCTCACTTCTCACTCTCCTGGGTCCCTGTGTTGTGCCTGCGGGAGGCTAAAGTGTGGGGAAGGGGCCTCAAATACTGGAGGAGTCTCTAAGGCCAGAGGCAACTTATCTCCATGGTGACCAGAGAGCCTTGAGACATTCCCAAGAGGTCCAAGGCACCAGCTCTCTCTTTGATCAAAAATTCCCCACTGTTCTGGATACCCCAAAGTAAAAGTTCCTGGGGGCTTTGGAAGAGTAGGGCATGGAGAAGTGAGATCTGGCTACATCTCATTTCTCCTGGACAAATGAAGTATCTGTAGGGTGACCTCCACTAACTTCTGACCTTCCATTTGCTTCCGTTTCTATCCTTGCAGCTTTCCATTTCTTCCACTCCTTTACCTCTTTCATCCTCCGCACCTGCCCCCAGTACCCAAGGAACTCTCCCTTGGTTCTAGTCCAATCCAACCCCCAAGAAGGCCATACTGGATACCTTCTCCCAACATTCGGATACAACCCGGCCATACCACCTATTATCATTAAAACACATAGGTTACTTTGTGTAACTGCTTAACATGGTACTAGACCCTAGTGAAAAAATGGTCCTGCTTGTCCAAGGGAAAGTGAAATGAATCTTACATGTCAGGAGAGAAGTGCCACAGTAAAGCTTTTCCTGAATTGGTCCATGAAACTACCTGTATTGCTGTTGCTCATTTCCTTTCCTTTTTTTTTTTAAGTCTTGCTAAATGCAAGGTGCCATGCAAAGTACTTTATGTGAATTAGTTCCTTCAATGATTATAATGTTTTGTGATATGGGTCATTCTACTTACTTTATAGAAGAGAAAATTAGTTAATGGTAGAGAATCTGAACACAAGACAGACAATAGGAAATCTGATTTCTAGAGTCTTTCATTATCCACTATGCTATATTTTAAAAAAATGGGTTCCATGATTGTTAGTTTTCATAGAAAGAGAGCCACTATCACATTTGCCTATTCAAGGTTCCAAGAAACCCTGCAAGAAAGGGGGAGTTTATTAAACTTGTGTAACTCTTGAGTCTCCAAATTTATTTGAGCACAGTGCCCCTCCTTTTCTTGGAGGAACACAGTAGGGGGAAGTCTGCAAAGGACATGGGAATGGCTTCTGGGAGGAGAGTGTGAACCTTGAGCTGGCTTGAGAGTGCCCTAGCCTGGGGTCACCTTGTAAGCACACTGGAGACTGGGACAGGGCAGAAATGGGAGTGTCCTGGGTGGTGCGGAGGGTATAGGAGTGAACTGAGAGAAGAGGTTGGAAGAACTGTACGTTTTAGAGGACTGGGATGCCATGCCAAAAAATCAAGAGGAAATGGAAGTCCCTGAAAGTGTAGGAGTTTTTCAGATGAACTGAGTTTTGGAAAGTTCACTCTAGGGCCAGGGATATAGGTCAGTGGCACAAGTGCCTGCCTGGCAAGCGTAACGTCATGAGTTTGATTCCTGGTTCCAAAAAAAGAAAAAAAAAAGAAAGAAAGTTTACTCTAATGTATGGTGGATTTAAAAAGATATGGAGATAAAGTTATGAGGTTGAATCTTTAGGGCCAGGCATGGTGGTAAATGCCTGTAATCCCAGCTCTCTGAAGCTTTCAGCAGGAGGGTCACAAATTCAAGGCCAGCATTGGGGCATATGACATAATGAGTTCAAGGGCAGCCCAGACTGTGCAGTGTCTCAGAGAGATAGATAGATAAGACAGACAGACAGAAGATAGATAGAAGATTGAACCTCAAAGGTTAGGACTAAAAGGGTGTAATGATGAGGCAGGGGGAGATTTACAAATTCAAGGTTAGCCTGAACAACGTAGTGAGACCCTGTCTCAAAATGTAGCTCAGTGATAGAGCACTTACCTAGCATGTATGAAGACCTGGGTTCACTTCCCAGTACCAAAAAATAATTTTAAAAAAATGTTAAAGTGGCAAAGAGGACAATGGGTGGTTAGTTTTGGCTTAACGTAGGGAAAAAGGACTGACTAGATTCATAAGGCTAATTGAGTATGGGGTAGGGACGGGGAGGGAAAGGGTCGCTCATAGGATTCCCAGGTAAGCATCACCCTTCTGAACGTGGGCGATGGCATAATGATAAGATCGTCACTTATGAGAAGTTGATAGATAAAAAAGAATTTGATTTCAGACATGGTGCATCTGGAGGATCGGTAGGGACAGCCGATTAGGAATACTCAGCAAATGCTTGGAACTTCAGGAATAGAGTCTAACAATGATTTTGGATTTTGGCTTTTAAGATTTGATAGTCATAGAACAATGGGGGAACATTGAGTATAACCGAATGCTCCATTTCACAGCAAGGAATTGTAGGCAAAGAGCCTAGGTGACTTGTGAGGTGGGCAAGCTCTCCATTGCTGGGTGTGGGTTCTATAAGGAAGGAGGGCTGCTGAAAGCCTTAAAAGAGAAGCACCAACAACCCTGCTGCTCTGTGCCTTCCAGAACTTTCCTGGAGCTTTTTCATCCCAATTCCAGGGGGACTATTTTCCTCCTAACCCCAAAAGCACAGGTTAGTTCTAGGGACCTTTTTTTCTCATCGCCCAAGCCCTTCAGTGTTTGGGATTACAACATGGGTTCCTGAAGCTGTGGAGATGGGCTGAGCCACCTTCCCGTGAACTAAGAACTCTGTCCTTCCAGCTTTGGAGCTACCCCAGCTGCCTGCAGTGGGGTGGAGACTGTGAGGGGTACTGGCAGTGGTCTGCAAACCTGGGACCACCTCCTTTGGCCCTTGTGGTAACCTCTTATCAAGGTTTGTAAAGACAAAGCACTGCCCAAGGTGGAGGATTAGAGGAGCCTAAGGAATTAGCAGCAGGTCTTGGGCCTAGCTGCCCCCACCTCTGGCCTCCAGGGCCCCTGGGCCTGTGCCCTCCACAACTCCTAATTTCTGGTTGGCAGGAAAACTAGTGGCGGTCCCAGGTGGGTGTCTGGGTGGCTGGATGATTGTGCCAAGTGCCAGGCTGAGGTTGCCAGGTTCCTGGGGTGATCGTTAACCCATGGCAGACAGACAGGGCTGCTGGCTAGGAGAGCCCGTCATAGTTCCACTCTCCTGACCCCCAACACCCAACCTAAGCTTCAAGTCTGGCTCCACCACGCTGGTGCCCCCCCCCACAAGTGACTTCCTATTTCCTAGAAGGAGTGTCCATTTGAGGTCCGCTTTCCTAATCCTTGATGGAGGCCACGCCTGGGTGGTGTGGAGGGTATCCAAGGCCCCGCCCTCTCTACAGTCAGCGTTCTGTTTCCTGATCCGGAGGACTGCAGAGTGTTTGTTGTTCCTTCCCCAACCCCAGGTGCCCTGGCTTGTTACAGGATTCCTCTCGTTTCTTCCCGTCCTTTTTCACTGCAAGGCCTCTCTGGAGGGGAATGAGTGGGGCTGGGGGCTGGCAGGGAGGGCACCCAGCAGGGGGTCCTGAGGCTGCCTCAGCGCTGCAGACCAGGGATGAGAAACAGAGGCTGAAAAAGAGGTTACCACTTCATATGGATGGAGGCCATGGGATGTTACAGAGCAGTGAGCAGGTGAGCTGGAATTCGGAGGATGCTTTTGGGAAATTAGGGGACTGGCATTGGAGAGCTGTTTGGGAGTTAGGACTCTAATGCTTTTAGGAAGCTGTTCTAGAAACTGCAGGGTGTGCTGGTGCTTAGAGGCCATGCTGGTACTTGGGGGGTTAGCTGGGGTTGTATTATTTTGGTGTGGGGCTCTACTCTGGATCAGGGGCTGCTCTGAAATTACAGGAAGCTGTGCCCACATTGGAAAGCAGGGCCAGAACCAGCAGGGCTATGCTCTAACCCATAGTCATGCTGAATTAGGGTTATTGTGGTGGCTGGAATAACACTGGGGCCTGGGCTGTGTTGGGACTTTGAGTGTTTGAGCTTAGCTATACTGCAAGCTGTCCTGGAATGCAGGGGCAGTCTTCTATTGGAGCCTGTGCTTTTTGGGGTCTGTACTGTTTCAGCTGGCTGGACCTCTTCTCGGTTGTTGCTAAGACCTGGGGGACCTTGGTGGGGTGGCGCTGGGCCCAGTTTAGCAGGCCGGCTGGCCATCAGTGACACTCTGTCTCCCTGCAGTTACCTCACCGCCGTGTCACCTTTTCGGCTACTAGCCAGGCCCAGGAGCTGCAGGATCCATCCCAGCACAGTTATTATGATAGTGGCCTGGAGGAGTCTGAGACGCCATCCAGCAAGTCCTCCTCAGGGCCCCGACTCGGTCCTTTGGCCCTGCCTGAAGATCACTATGAACGCACCACCCCTGATGGCAGCATAGGAGAGATGGAGCACCCCGAGAATGGTGAGGAGTGTCAGCATGGTTGAAGCACCCCAGGAATGTGTAAAAGCCTGCAAATCCTCCATTTACTGAGTTCTTCTTGTGTGTTTGGTAGTAATTACCATGCTGAGTCTTCGGGTATATATTTGTTTATGCCTCACAACCACTCTCTGCTCTGACAACTTGATTGTGCCACTTTAAAGTGGAGGGGACTGAGGCTCCAAGAGGTAAAGTCACACATCTAGGAAGCGACACACTGGGGAGAGGTTCAGACCCAGGTTTCTCTGAGCCCAGGGACCTTACACTCAGCACTACCTTACACTGCCTGTCTGGGAACAGGGACCTGAGAATGGTGGGAAGAGGCTCAGGTAATGCTGAGGAAACCTCCAGAGGTGGATGGTGGTCCCCTAGTGGGGTAGGAGGGCCTTGAGAATAGAGACAGGGCCCAGATGCCTGAGGAGCAGAGACGGGTGACGACCTGTGGGGAGAGGAGTGGGCTAAGGTCTGGAAGGGGAAAGGCCTGGCTGGGAGAAGTTTGCAGGGTGACAGAGGAGGCAGTCCGGGCTGGGCCAGAGGTCAGCGTGGGAGTGGAGGGTGAGCTGTGCAGGCAGGGTGTGCATGCATGTGTGTGGATGTGTGTGTGGGTGTGAAGTGTCCATGACAGCCTGTGGAGGGAGGGAGCCTGAGTCAGCTAGTCCTTGGTGTGGGAAACTCAGACCTGGCACTATCTGGGGTATCACCCCTTCTGGGGTATCACCCCTTCCTCAGTCCGACTGTCCTGTCGCCCCGAAGATGAGAAGCTCCACTCCACACCTCTCAGTCAGCGGCCCTGTCTAACACCCCAGGCCCCAGGTCTCAGTGTGCCCTCTGCCCCCACCCCTACCCCTCCACTGTGATCTCATGCCCGTCTCGTCCTTTTTGTGCCCGCGCAGAGCCGGCTGGCCGGAGCAGGCCCTGAGGCGGAGTGCCAGGTATGTGGGAACTGCTCTGGGGTCTGGGGTCTGTGGGACTTGGCCCAGCACCCAGCCCCACCCACCCAGTGCTCCGTGCCACACTGGGTCCCCCAACTCTGCCCTGAGCTGAAGAGCCTTGGCACTTTGAGGGTTAACAACAGAGCTGTCCCCTCCTCACCTTGCACTGGCAGGAGGCCAAGCTGGGGTGGGTGGTGCCGGGGGAGCCCCTGCCCCAGGCAGTGCTGCTCCAGCATGTCCCTGAGGGGGGTCACCGCCTGGTGCTGTCCCTGAGTGAGGGCGGGACAGGGGCAGCTGTGACAGGAAGCACTCGTGGCCCAGCTGTTCCCATGGAGACCCCCCGCTGCCCGGCAACCTTACCGGCTAGTGCTGATGTCAGACTGCCAACTCCTGTTCCCGGGGGTATTCTGGGCAGGGAGCCGGGGCAAGGCCAGGGGTGGTGGCTGGTGAGGGGGCTGGAGTGAGGTGGGCAGGGGCTGCATGAATGTGAGTGTACTTGTGTGCGAACACCCGCGTAGATGCTCGCCCCTCCCCCCGGCTTTGAAGCAAGGTGTTGCTGTACTGTGTTGCGGTTCAGGACAGCTGGAAGCATGTGAGGCTTGAGGGGATGTAGAAGGAAGGTATGTGCCCATCTTTGTTGCCCAGTGGAGTGAGCTTGTGTGCCCATGCCCATCTGTGTGTGTGTGTGTGTGTGTGTGTGTGTGTATGTGTGTGTGACAGAGGCAGAGTAGGCCACTTGTGTCCTTGTGAGGATGGGAGTTTTCTCAGCCTGATCTGAGGGTAGGATTCCTCGTTTAAGCCTGTTGAGACAGTGTGAAGATGAGCTGTGTGTTTGTGCACCTGTCAATGGCAGCTTTTGTGTGTATGCAGAACAGTGCTGAAGGGTGGGCGGGGCCTGAAGGAATGTGTCCATTTAAGGAGGTGGAGGGAGAGTGAGAGAGAGAATCTGAGAGAGGGCAGGAGCCAGCAGGGCGGGCCAGTGGGTGGTTGGTGGGAGGGTACAGGTCTACTTGGGGGCCCTGTGCTTGTGAGCTCAGCGGGCTGGACAGCTGTGCACCCCTGTTCTCAGTCAGGCTGCAGATGCCAGTGGGAGGCCAGGGAGCAGAACTTTGAGGCGGCCATTCCTGATGACTGTCCGGCTTGCTCTCTTCTGCAGACCTCCGCCCTTTGCCTGATGTCGCCATGACGGGCACATGTACCCGGGAGTGCAGTGAGTTTGGCCACTCTGACACGTGCTGGATGCCTGGCCAGTCGTCTCCCAGCCGCCGGACCAAGAGCAGCGCCCTCAAACTCTCCACCTTCGTGCCTTACCAGGACCGAGGAGGGCAGGAGCCTGCGGGCGCCGGCAGCCCCAGCCCCCCGGAAGACCGGAACACCAAAACGGCCCCTGTGCGCCTCCTGCCCTCCTACAGTGCCTTCTCCCACAGTAGCCATGATTCCTGCAAGGACTCGGCCACCTTGGAGGAAATCCCCCTGACCCAGACCTCGGACTTCCCACCCACAGCCACACCGGCATCTGCCCAGACGGCCAAGCGCGAGATCTACCTGTGAGCCCCCTCCTGGCCGGCTGGCCACCCCTTTCCCCGGCCGCCGGCCAGCTCCCAAATGGGCCCATCCCAGGGCCCATCTCTTGACCCCTCCAGCATGGACTCTGTGGCCAGGGCCCCAGGTGGGGGGAGTGCTGGCCTCACAACCACGCTGGCCCTTCTCCCGCGTGGGGTCTAGGTCCTCTCCCTCGTTTCCATCTCCCAGCTCCCAGGAGCCCCTTCTTCCCCTTTATAGGGCCCGAGAGGGCTGCTCTACAGTGACTGGGCTCCCTTCCGTCAGCTTCCAGGGAGCCCCCCTCACTTTGGGCAGATGGTGGAGTCAAGGGCGGGCAGCACACTTTCAACTCATTGTTTCCCGCATGGCCGACCAGGGCGGGGACAGCATGCCCCATTTCAGTCTGGAAGCAGGGCTGAACTGGGGAGCCCCTCTCCCTGGGAACTCCCAGAGGAAACCCTTGACCATCAGGGGCTCCCTGAAGGGCTTTTGTTACCAAAGGTGGGGTGGGATGGGGTGGGAGTGGGGTGGAGGCCTTGTCTTCCAGCACTGCTCCCGGGCTGGCCCACCTGCCTGCCACATGCCCAAGCCAGGTCCCATCTGGACCACCCTTTCCCTGCTGGTCATGCAGTGTCTGTATATAAGGACCTTGGAATGATGTCCCCATTTCTGCCTGATTTGCAACTTTTCTCGTTGATGTTGTGTTGTCTTGGGGACCCCCCTGGGGGGGACCTGCCCTGTGCCCCTCCACCCTGCCGCAGTGCCCCCCACCCCAGGCCTCTATTGTTCCATGTTGTAAATACCCCTGGGGCCGTGGTGGGATGGGGGTGCAGGCCCGGGAAACAATGGGTGGGTGGGGGTGGGGATGAGGGTAACATTTGCCTATCAGCAGAGCTGGGCTTTTATTTAATTTTTTTTAAAAATACAAATCTCTATTTTTTTGGAACTGTTGCGCTGTGCCCTGGGGGGGGATCCCCGCTCAGCTCAGGCTGGCCTCCCATATCCACATGAGCATCACAGAGGGGCCCTGAGGCTGTGGGGGGGCAGCTGGACAGGGGTGGGATGACTGTGCCTCTGGCCTGGTTGGGTGAGTTGGGAGCAGGAAGGTTTGCTCAGGGGGTGGCTGGTTGCTGCCTCCAGTATGGGGGATGGCACCCTTCCCCCTCCCTGCCCCCCAACCTCCAACCCCTGCCATGACTGACCCGTCAGCCTGTAAAACCACCATTGCCTTGATCTCAGGGGGTGGGAAGGGCTGCCTCAGGGCACCCAGGGCTCCAGGCCCCCTTCTTCCAGTTGGGCTTCCCTTTGCCAGGGTCAGGGGTCCGATGGGGAGGGGGGAGGGAGATTGGGGGGGCCGAGAAGCCCAGTCAGCCATGATGAGGTGAAGTTCTCTTCTTCACCTCAGGGGGCCAGGGTGTGAGGGGCATCCTGCTGAGCCCCCATCTCCCACTGTGGCCACCTCAAAGCCTCAGCCTCTCTTCCTTCCAGAAACCCCCACTGCCTTGGCCCATACCTCTCCAGCTCCCCAGGGGCCCAGGCTGGGAGGCTGGAGACTCAGGGTATGGCCCTTGCTGGACTTAGCTGAAGCTTAGGGGGGAGTGGCCCAAGTGTGGGAGGGGTGGGTACAGGCTGCTGGGTTGTCTGGTGCCTTTGGGAGCTGTGCTGCTGGGGTTTTGACTCCTGTAACCCCAGAGACCCCACCCCACCCCAGAAAAGCCAGAGGGGCTGTAGAATCACTCTACTCTCTGCTCCCTTATCCCTGACTTGGTTTGGGATAACAGTGCTGGGAAGGACGGCATTGTTAGGTTGGTGGCCCCCGCACCCACAGCCCTTCCATGGAGGGCAGTAGGCAGAGCGGGCTGGGTGGCAGCAGCCAGGTCAGGGGATCGGCCAAAGGCTCCTTCCCCTGGGGGAGGCCCGAGAAGTGGGCTAGGGGCCTGTTAAAGAGACAGCCCCTCCCACACACACAAACAGGGCAGGTGCAATAGTGCTGGAGTTGGCAGCATGGGGTGCCCAGCTGGTGAAGCAGTGGCCTCGAGAGCTGTCCTGGGTCCCTGAGGTCAGGATTGGGGCAAAAAGATTGTATGAGGCCCGTTTGCTTGGTGAAGATGGTGGTCTGGACAGGAGGCACCCTGGGGTCGGCAGACCCCTACAGGAAGCCCCTGATGGCCTGGGTACCCTGCCCTGGCCTTGGAGACTCCTGAGCACCAAGTGCAGGGCAGAGGAGCAATTTGCACAATGGAGAAGCCAGAAGGAAGGGGGTAGCCCAGGTGACTGGGAGGGCTGAGAAGCACAGAGCAGAAGTCCTTCCCACAGACAAAGGCAGAGCCCCCCAGGCCCCCTGGTTGGGGTCAGGGTGCTAAGTTGTCACCATCTGGGCACTCATGAGGTGAAACCAAAGGTGGGCAGGGGATGGGTGACAGCACTGGGGACTAGCCCTGTTGGTCCTAAGTCTGTGAAGCCCTTTCCCAATGCCTTGTGTCGAGTACAGTTTTATGTACCAATAGGCGACATTTGGCCAGAGGAGACCCCCCAAAACCCAACCTGACCCAGTCAGTGTCTTCCTAGAGGGGACCTAATTGGTCCCCAACCCCCTGCGTCAGAGCATGTCTCTCGATAGAGGGTGTGTGGAGACATACGTTTCTCCCAGGGTCCCCGAAGCATCTCACCTGGGGGGTGTCTCGGGGCATCCGTGACCTCTGGGGGCTCCCTAGCCCCTATGTCTCCTCTTGGGAATCTCTGGGGAACATGTATTCCTGCTAGGGAACCATGGGAGCATGTCTCCCCTCCCTACCCAGGCTCTCTGGGGAGCCTGTTTTCCTCCCAGGGTTCCTGGGAGTACCTAAGACAGTTCAGTCTTGGGCCGACTCTCTTCCCAGGGAAGGGGCTATCTCTGAAGCTGTCCGGGAAGGGATGCTTCTGGCCCGCCCCCATTTCTCCTACCGGGTGTCTTCCCTAAGCACTTTGGGCCTTCGCTGGTTATCTCGGAGTTGTCTTTTTCCCTAGGGGCTCTGGGATACCTCTCCTGAGGGCGGGGCCTCCGGAGCCATTTCTTCCCTGGATGGGGGCTTCTCCGGGTGTTGAGGAGGGCTCGTATTGGCCGAGAGGTCTCTTAGGGGGCATCTCCGTGCGGGACTTCTCTGGGAGGGGGGACGTGTCTCGCCTCCGAGGCGTATGTCTGCCCATGGGGAAGAGGAGACTGTGTCTCCTTGGGTTATCGGAGTGGGGAGGGGGGCCGTGTCTCTCTCGTGTGTCGGGGGTGGGGTCGGGGAGGGGGGGTTTGGGCGCGTCGGGTGCCCACTTTGGGGTCGTGTTTCTCTTGGTTCGTGCCACTTCCCACCGCCTCGCTCCTCCCGGGAAGGACCCCACCCCGCCCCCACTCCATCCCCATCCCTGGCGCTGCGAGCACAATCCCGTTGATTTGTAATGATTTCTGTCTCTTTCTGTCTTTCTCTTTCTATGACCTCCCCCTCGCCGCGAGCATGCGCAGGCACCGCCCCTACCCGCTCCGGTTCGGTTCGTTTCCGGTTTGTTTGCTGAGCTGTCAATGAAAGACCCGTGTAATTATTCCCGAGCTTTACAATAAAAGTGTGAAAACCGGACCCCACTCCGCTTCTTCCAAGCCCCGGGTCTGCGTCCCGGGGAGAATGGAGCTGAGTCTGGGGTGGAGAGCTTGGAGAGAGGACTGGAGGGGCCGTGCGGGAGAAACACTGAGAGTGAGGGTGACTGGGGGGAGGGGGTGCGGGCGAGGGGACACAAACGGACAGACGCCTGGTTCATACAGCTCCCAGAGCTCGTGCACCCCCTCCGCACGGGCTCGGGGGCCGCAGGGCTGGACTGCGCGGCTGCCTTCCCACCGGGCGCCCCCAGGACGCTCCGGTAGGGACAGGGGCTACAGTCGTCGCCTGGTGCATCACTCCCCGCTCCTTTGGCAACTAGCAGCACTGCGGAACAGGATAGGAGAAGGGGCGGGAGACATCTGTCTGTCTGTCGCTTCCTCCCACGCTCAGGAGCGTGGGTTGGAAGTCGATTTCGGGGAAGGGGACCGAAAAGGGCTCAGCCCGGGCCTCCGACTGCGCTCCAGCGGCTTCTGCCTCCTCGGCTCGGCTCAGGGGTAAACACCAGCTCAGAGGAGGTCGAGGAACAGAGACTGGATCAGCCGGTTCCGGGCCCCGCCTTCCTGGGCGCCCCTCCTCCCCCGCGCTTCCCGGCCCGCGCCCCGCGCGCTTCCGCGAGCTCGCCGCCCCGGCCCGCGCTGCCTGGGCCTAGCTCCAGCCCGGGGTCGATCCAGCCACCGGGATTAGCCGAGCACAGGGACTAATCCCGGATGAGCTTCCGTGTAAACCCGGGTAGACTGCTGGTTCGGCGGGGTCGCTGGCGCCCCTTCATCCGTTCCCAAGCGAGGTATCGCGGGGCCTGGAGCCCAACCCGGATCTCCTTGCGACATTTGGAGAGAAGTGTGGTTGGGTTGCGGCGGGGACAGGGCGCGGCGGAGGGGCAGTGTAGAAGGCATTGCGGAATCAGGCACACCCTTAGCGTCGGGAGGAAGGTGGAGCGAAGGAAGAGCAGAGGCCAGGTGGAGGCCTCTGAATCCACAAGTGGTAGATGAGCTCCTTGGCTCAGTCTGTAACACCCCCTCCACAGCCCCCTATCGACAGAATCACAAGCCACGCACTCACAGTGGCGTTGAGGCCAAGTCCCTAACCTTGAGGCCTGGCCTCCTTACACCTCCTTAATTGGAGGTGGTGAATCGGCAGAGGGGGCCGCACCAGCCCTCTCCTGACTTGAGCTGACAGTGGAGGATAAGCTCAAGAGAGTTAGGGGATAAGAGGGTGGACTGCTGGGTACCAGAATCCTAACCCTGGTTTACTCATTCTGCAAACATTTCTTGAGCCCCTCCCTCGTGCCAGGCCAGCACAGGGACACCTCAAGAATGACACATAATCTCTGTAGGAAGGGCAGACTGGTAAACAATGACCACACCATGTGTTCTGCCCTGCCTTGAGCCACCGGAAATTCAGGCTGAAGAGTCTAGAAAGCTTCCTGGAAGGGGTGGTGCCAGAGTTGAGTTTCGTGGGCATATAGAGGAAAATTCACAGAGAAAGAGATCAGCACTGCTGGTGGAGTCTGGTGTGTGGGAGGGCCAGGAGTGGAAGAGGAGAAGGTGGGGTGGTTTAGGAGGGCAAGAGTATTTGGAGAGGAAGCCAGGGTGCATAATTGAGGGAACTTGCTCTTTAACCTAAGGATTGAGATACCAGAAGGAACAGTAAAGGATCCAAGCCTCTAAAAGAAAAGCATTTACATTCTTTAGGGATTCTGCCTTGACCCTTTGCTGCCCTGTGTTTCTGTCTCTCTGGTTATGCCTGGGGTGGGAGTGGAGACATACAGGTAGACAGGAAGAGGAAACAGGCATGCTGCTGGTTGGTTAGGAAGTGCCCTGTCACTTTCCCATCACATCTGAAGTCACAGAAACCTGCATCAGAAACCAGGCTCTGGGCTGGGGATGTGGCTCAGTGGTAGAGCCCTTGCCTTGCATGCACAAGGTCCTAGGGGTTTGGGGTTTTTTTGTTCTGTTTTTTTTTTGATACAGGGTCTCGCTATGCAGTTCTGGCTGGCCTTGAGCTCACTTTGTAGCCCAGGTTGGCCTTGAACACAATGATCCTCCTGCCTCAGCCTCCTGAGTGCTGGGATTACAGGCGTGCGCCACCACGCCCAGCTAAGGTCCTAGGTTTGATCCCCAGCACCACCCACACAAAAAGGAACCTGGCTTCAGAAGCCAGGCAGAGTGACGCAGCCCTGTAATCCCAGCACTTGGGAGGCTGAGGTGGTGAGTTTGAGGCCTCACTACAAAGGAGACTCTGTCTCCAAAAACAAAAATAAGAAAAAGAAAAAAAAATAAACTTGGTTGTACTGCTTCCTTGTGCCATGACCTTGGGCAGGTTACCGAGCCTCAGTTTATTCATCTATAAAATGGGAGTAGTAATGAGAGTTATTGTGAGGCTTTAATGGAAACCATTTGTCCACTCTTATTTAATACGTATTTAATGCCACAAGGCGAGGCCTGTGCCAGATGCTGGCCTTAAGACAGTAAGACAATCAGGGTGTCTGTCTCTTTCTCCCTTTTTTTCTCTCCTGTAACTTACATTCTAGTAGTGAACACAAGACAATAAACAAACAAACAAATGAGATAATTACAGATGGAGTTAAAGTGCCTGTGAAGGAAACAAACAGTAGGACATGAAGGAGGACAGCTGGAGGTGAGGCAGGGGAAAGGGTGGCCTTGCCATAGAAAAGCTTCTCCAACAAACCTAAGGGTTTGAGCTCGGAAAAGAACATTCAGGGTACAAGAAATTTTAGCTGCAAAAGTTCTGCACTGAAAGACAGAATTCGCTGGAGTCCATAAAGACGCTCAGCTTTCTGTGGGCAGTTACCTTGGTCTCAGTGTCTCCTAACCTTCTGGGTTCACCTGAGTGAAATGAACGGAAGGGGGGAATTTCACGTTTGCTGAACCAACCCCTCCTTCCTTAGAATGGTAATGGGGAGTTGCTGGCCTCCTACTGGTCAGCCCATCTGCCCGGCTCCATCTTATTCCAGCTGTTCTAAAGCCCCCCACCCCAACAGATGGTCCCTGCCCATTCCTGTTCTCCTGGGGATCTCAGTCATCTCCTAGGCAGGAGGGCAGGTTGGGCGCCTCCAGAATCTGCCTGTCTAGAGCCTGGACTGCGGAACTTAGTACTTGATCCTCAGGGGCCTGGGGGAGTGTGTGCCCGGGAAGACTGCCAAAGCCAAACATCCAGAGGGTGAGGTCTTGGGGAGTCTCCTCCTTAGCCTGGGTCTCCCTTCAAGAAGGGACCTGGAGCCCTGTCCAATTCCCCCTTGAAGAATGCTGCCTACACATGGATACATTTCCCACAGAGCCAACCGCCCCTGCTGCAGAGCGCACACAGCTCCTCACACACACACCATCCAGCTGCACGCTGCGTCTCCATGGCAACAGGGAGGCCTGGTCCATGGATGTTAGAAATAAGTGCCAGAGGAAGGGGGTGGGGAGGAGGAGAGGGACATCAGAAATAAGGAGACTTAGAAAGATACCTTCCTGAGGAGGCCCCCACCCTTCCCTACACCCCTTGCCAAGAAGACGTGCATGGACTCTGGGCCTGAGTGTGGAAGGAGAGGGTAGGGACTAGGAGTGTGCTGGGGACTGTTTGGAGGGGGGCAGTGGGGCGTAGTGGACCCCATAAGAGAAGCAGGGTGAGAACTTGAGTGATGGTGTGGACTCTTGGGATGAGAATTCTTGGTTTGGGGCAGAAGGCAGAAGAGGGGGCTGAGTAGAGGGGGGGGGACTTAGGGGAGCTACTTTCCCATCTTCCAGGCCTAATTGGCTGTTCAGGCTGAAACCACCTCTTAGTCACTTAGTTTAATTAGAATTGTTCTGGAGAAGACGAGGACGGTGGGGGAGGGGAGGAGGTGCAGCGTGAAGAAGGGAGGGTGGGAAGACACAGTGGAGGGAGGTGGGGTAGAGTCCCTGCTTTTACTTCCACCCTCACTGTCACCACTTAGTGGATGGAGTGGCGCTGTAACTGCCCAGGCTGCTGGGGTCAGTGTCACTGCCCCCTTCATTCACCTGCTTCCCACCCACGACCCTCTGTCTCTCTGGCTCTGGCTCTCACCCCCCTTCTCGCCCTTTCAAAGCTCCTCCCCAGGGCGTCTGGATGTCTGGCCACCGAAGTTTGTTTAATGAACAGGTAACCTTGGGAGTCCTGACTGGAGCTGATCTTCTGGGATGAGAAGGGGCCTGGTCTTTGGAGAGGAAGAGGAAATGGGACAGACACTAGACTGGCAGGATCCTGAAAGAGACATGCACTCCCTATCTAAGCCTTTTTCCCTTTTGAGAGGTCGTTGCAGAGGTCAAGGTATGTGAGACCCTGGCCTCTCAAACCAGACTGTCTGCTCCTTGGCAGGCTACATGAACTCTGTGAGCACCAGTTTTTCCAGCTATGAAACAGGGATAATAAATTCTGAATTTGGAGCCAGGCATGGTGGTGCACACCTGTAATCCTAGCACTCAGGAAGCTGAGGCAAAGGAGGGAGGCTGTGAGTTTGAGACCAGCCTGACCTGTGCAGTGAGACTCTGTAAACCTCAGTTTGTTCTGTGGATTTAAGGTGATAATGCAAGGAAACTGCTTAGCAAAGTAAGTTGTAAGGGCTCGACAAGTGGCAGCTTTTACAGTCACTCCGGACTCCTTGCCTTTCTCTATGCCCCTTCAAGAATGAGGATATCTACACCTTCCAATCCCCTCCCCCTCCTGCTGCTGCTCCCCATTCTTGGAGGCCAGAATGACCTCTTTCTGGACTCATCCTGTTGCCTTGCTCGTAAGGCTACTCAGTGGGCGCCCCTGTGGGAGGAGAAGCGGTGTGGAGGCGGGGTTTCGATCCTGGCCCCTCCTCGGATCTGGAGATCAGACTCCTTCTCTAGCCTAGGGTCTGTTCTTCCCTCCTCTGCAGCCTGGGAGGGGAGGGGAGGAAAGGGGATAGGTATAAGCGATGTAGGGGAAGTATACTTGCTGAGGGGGACAATAAGGGATGAGCAGCGTCCAGAAGCCTGAATATTTCATGGGACTGCAGCACTGGGAAGGGCAAAGTCCCTGCGCTGTGTTTACGAGTGTGCGCGTGACTCCACATGGCTGGGAGCTGGTCCACTGCCCGATGCCTGCTGCCCCTCCAACCCCCAGAACCCTGCACCCACAGAAAACAGCACCACGAACTCTTTCCTAGCCAAGATCTCTATGGAATTCTCCCAGCACATGCATATTTTATTTGTTTCAGCTGCAGGAGTTTGTATGGATTTTAGGCTGTGTTTTTACCTGGGCATATCTTTCCTTGCTAGTGTATTGTTTCTCTCTCTGGGTGTCTGTCTTTGTCTCCCTCTCCAGACCAGGCGGAGGTGGGGGCGGTGGGGAGGAGGGTGAGGCCTCCCTGACTTTCTGTCTGTCGTGGTTGACTGAGGAGGAAAATGTCCCTCCGAGCAGGTGGGACGGGGGATAGCAACAGAGGCTAGAGGCTTCTTGCCCACACTTACAGATGAGCTGAGAAAGTGCCTCCTCCAAACCTATCTGCTCCCTGTGGGTGGTCCCTAGAGAGCTACTCCATGCCTCTGTCCTAGGTCCATTTCAAAGCAGGGGAGTAAAAAGTGCCCCTTTTATTTTTTTGGCGGTACTGGGGATCGAACTCAGGACCCTGCGCTTGCTAAGCAGGCGCTTATTCCACTGAGCTATATCCCCAGCCCAAAAGTGCCCCTTTTAATCTGCTGCCATGGTCCCTTTGCCCTTGTCCTTGACCTTATCCCAATCTATCATTATGTTGTTTGCTTGTTGAATTTCTTTCTCTTCCCACTAGAATAAAAGCTTGCGGAAGGCAGGTGTAACCTACTCACTGCCATCGAAGCGTTCAGCGAATGGATGAGAGACCTGCGTCTGTGTGGGAATTGTGCAGCCAGGGCAAGAAGGGGGGTGGGCTGGGGTGGTATTTCCAGGTGAGGGGTATGTGAGGACAAGGACTCTGGGGGGAGGAGGAAAGAGGCACGGGAGGTGGCGAGAGTGGGTGGAAAGGGATTGGCGGGGTACTGGGGAAGAGGGGAGACGAAAGTAAATAGAGTTGGAATTAGGAGATGTGGGCTTTAGGGACAGGGATCCAGGTCCTCAGAGAAGCTGGAGTGGAGGCAGGGCCTTTGGGGGGGAGGAGGTCAAACCTGGTACGGGGAGCCAAGGACAAAGTCTGCCCTCTGCAAGACTAAGTCTGAAGGACTGGGCACAGTGGCGCGCACCTGTAATTCCAGCACTCTGGGAGGCTAAAGCAGAAGGGTTACAAATTTATCCCAGCCCCCCCCCCCAAAGCCCACAAATTTATCCTAGCCCGGGCAATGTAGTAATTCAATAAGAACCTATCTCAAATAATAATTTAAAAGAAAAAGAGGCTGGGGGTGTAGCTCAGTGTGAAGATCCTGGGCTCAGTCCCCAATACTGAAAACAACGGGGCCCTGTGGACAGAGCAGATGGAGTGCAGGGCCACCAGGACCAGCTAAGCTGTAGAGGTTTCCCAGTGCCTGCTGGTTCCAGCACTGTGCCTCCAGTCACCGCATCCCCATGTCTGGGCTGGCTGCCCAGCCCAAGTGCCCTGCTCTTAGCCTTGTAACCCCAAAACAGGAAGTGCCTCGGGCTGGGCTGCCCTTAGAGAAAAAGCCAGCAGTCTTCCTCTGGTTGGGGAAGGTGCTCCAAGGTAGCTGGGGTTCCCCGCCCTTTGATTATCTGTGTCAGTGGCGGGGAACCTATGGCATGTGTATGGCAGCAGGCTGTTTGCTATCGCTGAGAACTCGGAAAAGCTCAGCATCACTGAACGTTTCCATGCTATATTCAGTGAGGCCCCTTCGGAGGCCTTCATCCACCCAAATCAAAGGTGACAGCAGTATTAACTCATTAGCTGTAAGCGCCCAGAGGAAACGGGTGGGAGGGAGCAATTCCTCACAGGTCTCAGCCTGGTCCCTCGGACCTCTCCCCAGGCCAGAGGGCCCAGTGCTACCTGAGAGGGCAGGTAAGGGACAGGGGAGGGCCTGCAGTGGGGGCAGGGAGATACTCATCACAGAGGTGGTGCCTCCCCTAGAACTGGCCAGAGTGGCTGTGTGTGTGGGGGGGTCAGGGGTAACAGGAGGTTGGTGGTGCACACCTGCAGTGGTTGTCATGGCAACTGGGCTTGGCTCCCTTCCCCAAAGCCCTGTAAAGTCTGGAATACAAGAGTGGAGACACATGCACACGTGTGCATAAACACACACACACACAGACACACACATGCTGAACTCCACCAGAATATTGTTTGTGTCCTCTTCTCTCTTTTTCTTTTTCTTTTTTTTTTTTTGTCTTTTTGAGACAGGATCTCGCTGTGCAGTTCAGGCTGGCCTTGAGCTCACTTTGTAGCCCAGGCTGGTCTTGAATTCTTGGCGATCCTCCTTCCTCAGCCTCCCGAGTGCTGAGATTACAGGTGTGCACCACCATGCCCGGCTGTGTCCTCTTCTATTTCTGCACACAAGGCTAAAACCAGGGAGGGGCACTGAGGAGAGCATGTGTTGGGGCATTATGTGGGCAGTGTGCCTGGGGTGCTGAGGACAGGTATATACTCGGCCGACCCAACCCTGTCCTGCAGCCAGACCGCACAGGAGAGGGAGGTGATTAACAAAGACAACAATAATCACAGTTAACTTAATTGAGAGATTATTAAATCCAGCTATGTGGTTCTAGTAAGCATTTTATAGGCAATGTCCCATTTGATGCTCAGAATAATTCAAGTTAAAAATTATGAACCCCATGTATAGATGAAAAAACTGAGATCTGAAGAGGTTCAGTGACCTACTGCAGGCCAAGGAGCTAGAAAGAGGGGAAGACTGCAGGAAGGGAGAGGCAGAGAACAGGTGCTGGCCTCTGAGGTCATTAGTCCTATCCCCTGGCCCACGGGTCACTCTCACACAAGTGACCCTGTATACCCTGGCAAGGCTGTTCTGGTACCATGCCAAGAGGTGGGGCTTGAAAACCTCAGATCCTGGTGCCTGCCTAGGCTGGGCCAAGCCAGCTGTGGGCACCTGTGAGGGTCTAGGGTATGTGGAGCAGCGGGCATCATGATTGGCATGAGCCAGGGGAGCGGCTGGCAGCCTTGTTCCTGGTAAACACGAGGAGAGGTTACTTCACAAGGAAACAGTAATTAACTTTAATTAGCACCTTGCATCTTGGAATATTATTAACATCTCAATTTCTGTAATCAAGGCAGCAGGAGAGGGGCGGCATCTGCTTTGCTGACTCCTTCCTGGCCATGCTCCCTGGCTTGGCTTGGCTCCTGCAGGGCCCGCACCCCTTGGATGGTGCCCAGGAGTACCTCCTCTGGGGTGGGTTGCCAATGGGAGTCGGGAAGGCGAACTTGGGCTGGCAGGACAGAGAGAGGGACAGGCCAGGGACACACAAGCTGGGCCGGCCAAGCAAAGGCGGGAGGACAGGGCTCTCTATGGGGCTACGTTATTTTCCAAATGGAACAGATGCCCCCAAGACAGAGCCGGCATGTGCTCCCGGGACCAGAGAACAGACATGGCTGCCTTGCTGTTTGTCCTCTGTCCTTCCCTCTCTCCTTCCCTTTCTTCATTTCTCCCTTCCTTTTCCCCCCTCTTCTCCTCTCTCTCTTTTTTTGAGCTGGCCTCCCTTTTTTCTGTCACTCTCTTCTTTCTCTCCCTTTTCCCCTACCTGCCCCCTCCTCCTCGCTGGAATTCTCCATCTCGACAAGCACACGTGGTGCCTTGGTGCACAAACTTGATTCTTTCCACAGTTCTGGTTGCAAACAGAACGGGACAAGGCCAAGTCAAATTTGCACATAAGGTCAACATTGAATCCAACCATTGAATTTTGTTCGGTTCTCATCCAACTTCGTCTGTGACCAGAGCCGTGGAAGGAATCACGTTTGTGACAGAGGTACCCCTGTAGTGAGTAGTGCTCCCGGCACAAGTGCTCTGCGGCACCCCATCGCTGGGATAGAGCAGTGGTCGGGATGAATCCAGCCCTTGGGGGAGTTTAGAATCCCACGGGGGAGACAAAGCCTGGGTTAGCTAATCTGGCTGCCCTGCCAATAGGCATCGTAAGGTAAGAGAGGTACAAATAAAGTGCTGTGGGGTTCTAGGAGAGGTAGGAACGGGTGAGGCTAGAGCTCTGATTATAGAACACCAGAGACCATCTCAGGCACACAAGGGCAGAGGCATCTAGAGCACTTGGTGTAGATCTGTCCTCTTTACAAGGTCATTACGAGGTAAGGCCCTGAGGGTGCAGGCAGAGAGTCTTCATTATCCCCACCCTCAGTGGTTGTCAACCCTGCCGCATGTCTGATATTAATAATTGACTACCCTCCTTGGTCTAATTACAGTGGCCTAGAGCTTGCACAATTTGTTATTTATTTGCTAGTATCCCCAGGGCTTGCTCTCTGGTCTACCCAATTTGAATGTATTGAGCACCTACTATATCTGGAGGGCTGGGTCTGCCCTGAAGTAGTTACCAAGGGCTGGTGTCCTCTCTGTTGGGATTGGAGGGGGTCACAGAAAAGCTGCCTAGGGGCCTGGGCATCTTAGCAAAAAAGCCCTGACAGTGGAAGCATGGAGGAGGCTGGGTGCTTGGCGCAGCACCCGTCACCTGCTGCTGTGCTTGGGCACCCACATGGACACTGCAGTTTGAAGTTCAGCTGCTCAGCATGAACACAGGGCAGGTGTGATGTTCGGCAGAGGCCATCTCAGCCCATCTACTTGGCAGGGCACTCAACACTTGGTTTTTCTCTCTTACCTTGGTTCGGGAAACTGAGCATCAAGCCACCAAATGCCAGGTGGGAGCAGTCACACTGGACCGCCTTGCTAATGCGGGCGGGAGACCAGGAGGGCTGTCCCTTTCCTTTGCTCTCTTGCTGTTCATCAGGTAGGACTAACTTTCCCAAGGCCTACAGGATTAACTTCATCCTTGCAGCAACCTGGACAGGCAGGAACTCTTAGGCTCATTTTATAACTGAGGACACCAGACAGAGAGGTGAAGTCAGCCGTTGGGGGAGGCCTGGGCCTGGACCCTGGCTCAAGAACCAGAAGAATGGCCACTTGGCTGTTAGCAAACAGAGCCTGTCGCTCCCCCTCTGCGACTCCTCACTACCTTCCTGTGGGCTCCAGCTCCCGAGGGCCGGGGGCTGGGCCTCCATAATTGCAGAGCAGCCTACACAGGGCGGGGAAGTGTCTGGCGTTTCCAAAGGCCTGTTTGATGTTGATGATTATGGCGATGACGAGGCTGCCCTTCTCCTACCAAGGATGGAGCCTTTCTTTGTTTCCTCTCCACTGGGGTCTCATCTCCGCCCTGAGGTCTGGTGTCAGAGAGAAACAGCACTGGTTTTCCTGTGGGGGTGGAAGGAACGGATTTGGCCAAAGTGAAATGCGGAGATCAGCCCAGCCTTTACCTTTTCTGCTGGGCACGGGGGTGTAGTGACGTGATCATTAGCATAACATTTGCATAAGGAACAATTGAGGAGATTGGAGCCTGCCTCAGAGGAGACACCTGCAAGGAACTGTGAATGAACGCCTCTCCGCCGCCACCGAGATCCTCCCGCCCTCACCCCAGGATGCGGCGGAAGTGGCAGGAACTCGGCGTGACTGATGCTGATGGCGACCAGTTGTGACTCGCAGAGTGCCTACTAAGTGCCAGTCACCGATGTGGATGTTGTTTCTCTCGCTCTTTGCACACAACCACCCTAGGTGGTACGTTTGATTTTTTTGTTTGTTTAGTTGGTTTTTGAGATAGGGTCTTGTTCCTGTAGTCCAGACTGACCTGGAACTTGCTATGTAGCCCAGGCTGGACTCCCAACTCATGTCCTGTCTCGGCCTCCCTGAATGCTGCGATTAGAGGCCTGTGCCACCACACCTGGCTGGGCAATGCATTTCATAATCCCCATTTTCCAAAGGAGGAAGATGAGGCTCATTCCCTCCCTCCCCTGTATAGTCATACAGATTACATTAGTGGCAGAGCTGGGCTTTGGGAAAAAAATCTGTCTCCATCTCTCACAGCAGGGCAGGGTGCCTCGGGTACCCCTCAGACTCCAAGCTCTCTATGGGGTTCTGGGGATCCCTGGAAACTAGGAACCAGAGTTTAAAGACAGGCTCCTTCCCACCTACTCACACAAACGCTCACACACATATATGCGCAGAGTCCTGCCCATCCCCCACTGGCTTCCAGAGGCAAAGGAGCTGGCTGGCTTGGCCCATAACCAGGTTAGCCAAGATCCAATTAACTAGTTAGCGCAGGCAGAGCTGGGGGCAGGCAGGTCGCACAGGAGAGCGGGACGGATGGGTCGGGTAATGTGTAGAGACAGCTAGAGACAGCGGCTGCGCTCTAACCTGATAAGCAGCTCCCAGCATCGATATGCGGGCCTGGCAGGCTGAGCAACACGATCCTGAGTGGCTGGGGGTGGGGTATTGCCAGGTCAGCCTCTGACCCCCTCTGCCCACCGCCCCCCACCCCCAGTCACTGCACAGTGCCCTAAGCCTGTGGTTTTCCCTCAGCAGCCCTCAGCTCCTGTTCTGTCTCAAGTCTGTGAGGCACGCAGCTTCAGAGAGATACATTTTCATCCAAATGAGGCCAAAGAGGAAAGCCGTGAATATCTGTCATCCTACAAGGAAGGTATGGGTGCAACAAGCACCCCGAGACAGAAGGATGGGAGTGGGCAGCTGCTGGAGGAGCTCATCAGGGAAGTAAAGTTAACAACAGCCACTATTTATGGAGTACACCCTGCACAGGCTCTGTGCAAGCCGTCACGCGTGCTATCTCATTTACACTCCCAGGAACCCTTTGCTGTAGTTATTATTAGAAGCCTCGTTTTACAGATGAGAAAATAGAGGCTTAGAGAGGTTAAGACACTTACCAAGGTCACACATCAACCAAGCAGCCTCAGCCTTAAAACCTCCACACTCTGCAACCTCTGGACTAGATAAGTGTTAGAGTTTACAAAGGTTTCCGAGCGTTGTGGTGCATGCCTGTAATTCCAGCACTAAGGAGGCTGGGGCAGGAAGATGGCCAGGAATTTGAAGCCAGTCTGAGGTACATAAGGAGTTCAAGGGCTGGGAAAATAGCTCAGTGGCACAGCAACTTCCTGGCAAGTGTGAGGTCCTAAGTCTGACTCCCAGTACCAAAAAAAAAAAAAAAAAAAGTTCTCCCAACATAATGAGTTCAAGGACAGCCTGAACTACATAGTAAGACGCTATCTCAAAAAAATAGAGTTTACAATGGGTTGCTTTTTTGGGGGGTGGGTGCTTGGATTTGGTGGCACACACCTATAATCCCAGCCACTTGGGAGGGTGAGGCAAGAGGATGGCAAGTTTGAGCCCAGCCTAGGCAATTTAGTGAGACTCGATCACAAAATAAGGCAAAATAAATAAAAAGGGCTGAGGATATAGCTCAATGGGTGAGCGTTTGCCTAGCACATACGAAGCCCTGGGTTCAATTCTTAGTACCACAAACAACAACAACAAAAACACAAAAGCCAAAGGTATCTGCAGTTATCGTAGGTACTTGTTTTATTCCTACCATCTGTTTTTTGTTGGTTTGTTTTAAATCTTTTTGAGACAGGGTCTCCTTATGCAGTTCAGGCTAGCCTTAAGCTCATTTGGTAGCCCAGGATGGTCTTGAATTTGCAAGAATCCTCCTGCCTCAGCCTCCCTAGTGCTGGGATTATAGGCGTTCACCACCACAACTGGCCACCGTCTAAGTTTTTTTTTTTTTTTTTTTTTTTTTTTTTTTTTTTTTTTGCGGTACTGGGGATTGAACTCAGGACCCTGTGCTTGCTAGGCAGGTGCTTATTCCACTGAGCTATGTCCCCAGCCCCCTGTCTAAGTTTTAAAGATAAATTAAATTGGCTGGATGTGGTGGCACATGCCTGTAATCCCAGTACTCGGGAGGCTGAGGCAGGAGGATCTTTTCGAGTTCGAGACCAGTCTGGGCTACAAAGTGAACTCAAAGCCGGCCTGAACTACATAGCAAGTCCCTGTCTCAAAAAGACAAAAAAAAAAAAAAAAAGAAAAGAAATGAATTGGAGGGCTGGGGATATAGCTCAGTGGAATAAGCGCTTGCCTAGCAAGCGCAGGGTCCTGAGTTCAATCCCCAGTACCGCAAAAAAATAAATAAATAAATTAATTAATTAATTAAACAAAAAAAGAGAAATGAATTGGAGAGCTGCAGGGGCAAATGTGACTTGTCCAGAGCCTCACAAATGGTAAATATCAGTCAGAATTTGAACCCAGGTCGGTTTGACTTTTAGTCTAGTACTCCTGAGAAAATGGAAAAAGAAAGACATCGTCAAAAAAACAAAACAAAACAACAAAAAAGAAAGACATCGTCTTCTTAAGTCAAGGTGGGCCATTAGTCCACATTATCACCGCTTATGGGAAGCCCAGTGGATGCAGGGACCCTGCTGGGACTGCTCCTTTAGGGGTGGAGAGAGCAAGTGGCTTCTTGCTTTTACACAGCAGCCAGAAAAGAGAGCCCTGATGTCAGTGTCCATGGACTTGGGGCTGCCTTGGTCAGGGGACTCCAGGGAACCAAGGACCAGAAGACATCCTTTCTCTGCTTCTTATAGCACCAGCACACCAGGCCAGCTCTGGTTTGATTTCCTTATGTTTTTCAAAAGCTGCAAAAAAAAAAAAAAAAAAAAAAGCTGCATCTGGGGCCCAGGGATGTAGCTCAGGTCCCTGGTTTGATTCTCAGTATCAGAAAAAAAGCTACATCTAAAGCAAAGCTCAGAGTGTTAACCCCCAAGGTATCTGTCTGTCTGTCTGTCTGTCTGTGTCTCTCTCTGTTACACACACACAAAGGAGACAGAAATGCAAACCAGACTTGTTTCCTCTTAGCCCCACATTCATGGCAGGATGGGGGCTTCATAACCACACAAGCCCCAAGCTCTGGCTGGCGTACCCTCACCCTAACAGTAAAGAAACAGATACTACGAGCTGGGGATATAGCTCAGTGGAATAAGCGCCTGCCTAGCAAGTGCAGGGTCCTGAGTTCAATCCCCAGTACCGCCAAAAAAAAAAAAAAAAAAAGAAGCAGATACTAGCCACTTTGCCTAGGGAAGGTCCTGTCTCCCCCACTGCAAAGGATCAGCTGAATGCTTGCTACACGGGCAGTCTGAAGGCTTGGGGGCCAGGCGCAAGGAAGATCACACTGAGTAGGGCAGAATAAGAGGACTTACTGTACCCGTGCGGGATGCAGGGTTTGCGAAGGCCGTGCACGCAAGGACGTGTGCACATGTGTCGCTCTCTGCTCTCCTGATACCAGCACTGGAAGGGTTAAGTCGTCCTGGCCCAGGGGACTGCAGTTGTCTGCACAGGAAGCTACTCTCCCAGTCCCCAGGCCTCTGGGGAGAAGGAGGGGGAGGGGAGTGACTTCTCAGTCTCTTTCCCAGGCTCTTCAGCTTCCCTGGGGACCCAGCTACATGCCAGAGAGGTGACCCTTGACCCAGCCCCCTGCACACCCTCCCCAGCTGGGTAAAGATTCTGAGCCCCGCTCAGGGCTTTTGGGCCTCAGAGAGAGTGAGACCCACCTGCATCTCTACCTCCACCTTGCTTTTTCCCACCATCAACCATCCCACTTCTTCCCTGTAGTGGTTCACCCCACTTCTGTTCCTCCCTCACCAGATCCAAGTCCTCGAACATCTTCCTCCATCCAGCCCTTGCCCCTGCCCGCTCGCCCAGTCTTTGTCCCCACTACCCCTGTATTCGTAATCTTCTAAAAATAAAAGCCTGTTATCCAAGCAGGCAACTCCGGAAATACATAATCCCGCCCAGGCATCCGCCGGGTGGGGTGGGGGATGAGGGAAGACCCACAAAGAAAGGAGTATGGGACCCAGCAGCCCACACCCCCAGGTAAACACCGGAACAGTCTGTTCCTGAGGAGCCTGACAGTGAGGGGTGAAGGATGTGGTGGGGGCAGGAGAAGGACTCCGCTGCTGGGGGCTCTCCAGCTAATGTCCCAGGCCAGGAGAAGATGGTCCAGAGTTTCCTGACTGCTTCCCTCTCTGTTGTCATGAGCAGGTGACTCCCTCCTACTTTCTGGAAATTGCTGGGAGAAATGCAAATGTCTTGTGGCATCCCCAAGAGAAGGCCAGCCTGGTCCGGCCAGAGCCACAAATGAAGTCCTGGGAAATCCGCACAGGTTTGGATCCCATGCCCTAGGCATCATGTCACCCTTCTTCCCAGTGATGGGGAAGGGCTGCTGTGGGGAAAGCTGTCCCTCTGCCTCCTCCTGGGGTGCTGGCCAGGACAGAAGCCAAGAGGATCCAGGAGTGGGGTCATTTGAGATCTGCCTGTGTGTCCAGTTATGCTACCAGGTGGCCGTGGGAAAGAGGGGTCCACAGGGGCCTCAAAGGACACTCCAACTCTGCTGTGGCACTCTAGGGCCACATCCTCAGAGTGGCAGCAGGACTAGTACTACATCATACCAAGTTTTCATAAGATTCAGTCTGTTACTGGGCACTGTGATATTCCTGACTAGAATTTTTTGTTTCTTTATCTTGCTATGTAGTTCAAATTGGCCTATCACTTACTATGTAGCCCAAACTGGCTTTTAACTTGCAGTGATCCTCCTGCCTCAGCCTCCTGAGTGCTGGGATTGTAGGTGTGCACCACCAGGCCTGGCTTCTGACTGAAACTTAAAGCTACTCAGTCACAGTGCGTTTAGGGACCTCACAGACAATGGTAATTAATTAGAAGAAAACTAGCTAACATTTTTCAAGTACTTACTGTGTGCCAGACCCGGGCTAAATACTACACAGACATCATTCTCACTGAATCCTGTCACAAGCTCATTTTCATCATCTGTGACTTACAGGAGAGTAAACTGAGGCACAGATTGCGCACAGAGCTGGCCCTGAGACCCAGCTGTAAATGGCAAAGCGAGGACTTGAGCTTTGGTCTGTTGACTCTGAAGCCCTTTCCTCTTTAGCTCTGTGCTGTGGCCTGGGTTGTGGCCCACTGCCGAGGAGGCCTGGTAAAAGCAGCTGGTTTGATGTCCCCAGTTCAAGTGGACACGACTCGTATCCCAGGGGTGATACCCTGCTGGGAGGCTGGGATCCCTCTGGCGCTGGCCTGGGCTTCTGCTCTGCTTGCCTAGCAGAATCACAGCACACAGGAAAGGGGTCTCATGACCCCGAACTCTGCCACTCACAGTACAAGCCTGAGGCAGCAGCTGAGAGGTTGCTGCAGGGTCCCTGGGCAGGCACCGGCCGTCAGTCGCATCCCTGGATCTCTGTCCCCAGTGACAGGAAACCTGATTGCCAGGCCTGAGGCCTGGTGGCAGTTCCTGTTTGCCTTCCTATTTCCTACGGGGTAGGGGCTGGTGGCCCCACAGCAAAACTGCCAAGAAGACGTGACTGGCTTGAGAACCTACTCCTGAATGTGGTCCGTGTGTTCAGGTCCTTCTCAGCCTCTGCCTGACCAGCAGCTGTGGTATTCTGCCACATCTGACTTTTGTCTCCTTGGGAAGGGTTCATATCTCCTCTTAGCCCCTGCAGGGGCTATTCAGCTCGTCCTATACTGTGAACAGTTCCAGGAGCAGGCATATTGGGTATCCTTTGTAGTTTAAACAGAATGTATTAATCATATGGGAATTAGACAGTGTGCCTAGAAGGATCCTACCTTTAAAGTTGTGGTACTGGGGATTGAACTCAGGACCTTGCACTTGCTAGGCAGGTGCTTATTCCACTGAGCTATACCCTCAGCTCTCTACCTTTAAAGTTGATAACACTGGTAAACACATAGCACAGTACCTGGCATATGTACGTGTACACACACACACACACACACACACACACACACACACACACATCAAACATAAGCCTGACATTGTGCTGAATACTTTATATGCACTTTTTTTTTTTAGAGGTCTTGTTATGTTTCCCTGGCTGGAATTTAACTTGCAATCCTCTTGCTTCAGCCTCCTGAGTAACTGGGTCCACCTAGGCTTGTTTGTTTGTTTGTTTAGCCCTGGGGAATGAACTGAATGCCTTCACACTGAGCTATATTCCCTTTATCTATTGTCTATTTTAATGGCCCTGAATCTAGGCCGGCAGTTTTCTGTAGCTGTTGGTTTCAAGCAGGAGCCTAAAGTGGTATCTTTCTAAGGTCTGTTGGCCATTTCAGAACTTTAGAAGTGTAATGGTCAATTCATTAGAAAGTAACAAATAACTAAATAAATTTTACGAGAGAACTTCAAGATGGCAACTGGGTAGGCAACAGAAAGAGCCTTCCGGAGGAATGCCACTATTGTCTATTTTATTTATTTATTTGTTTGTTTATTTGTTGAGGCAGCATCTTTCTATGTCACTAAGCTGCCCAGGATGGGCTTGAACTGGAGACAAGTTCTCACTATAAACGTTGAGGCTGGCATCAAATTTGTGGTCCTCCTCCTGCCTCAGGCTCCTAAAGGCTGGGATTACAGGTGTGCCCAGCAAGCCTGCTTTGAATTTATGATCTTTCTGTGTCAGTTTCCCACAGTGCTGGGAGGACAGCTGTGTGCCCTCATGCCCTTTCATGGCGCTTTCTTGTGGCTACTCTTCTCCTGCATGACTGGCCGGAGCATATGCTCCAAAGTGCACATCCCCCCAGATAAAGCTGGAAGCATTTCCTGAAATTCTGAAACTGCTCCAGGAGTGCTGATACCCAGGTCAAGCTTTGCTTTAAGTCTCTAATTGGCTGTTGGCCAGCACCTATCTCTGGTACCAAACTGCTCTGATCAATCGGGAGTGGATGGTTTTACACTCTTGAAGCACCTTTAAATCCGTCTCATTATGGCAATTCCTGATAGGTCCCTCCTTCCCAAAATCCCTTTGTCCCTTTCAGGTTTGTCAGCTGAACTACTAATTTATCTGCTCCCTCTGTCCTTTGCTTTGAGGCCTTGCCTGATCTCCTCTCCCACTGTGACCCTGGGGCTTCAGGAAAAATTCCATTCAAACTCAAGGATGTGGCCTCTGTTTTTTTTTTTTTTTGTGGTACTGGGGATCGAACTCAGGACCCTGCGCTTGCTAGGCAAGTGCTTATTCCACTGAGCTATATCCCCAGCCTCAAACTCAAGGATGTGCTTGATACATAAATTTAACTCCAGCCCCTTCATCTGCCTGCTCTTGTCCCTCAGGGTTCGTCCGGTCCTCTCCCTGCTGCTCGTCCTCGGACTGTTTCTGGTGTCTCTATCACTCTCCCTTCCCCTGAGTCAATGCTACAGAACCACCCAACATGTGTAAGTGTGACTGCTTGGAAAATGTAACTTTCAAGGAGCCTGGAGTTGAGTGATAGCAAACAGAACCTTGGAGACCCCAGACATCATCAGGAGCTTCTGTGGATTCAGCAGCAGAACTGGGAAACACTGCAAGATGGCAGAGAGGGAGAGAGGAAGAGGATTGAAGGAATGAGCTGGAAGGAGAAATGGCAAATGGAAGAAGTCAGACTGATTCATCTGGGCCGAAAGAACCCAGGAGGGCCCGCATGGGAAGGGCCCTCGGAGGTCAGCCGGTCCAGGAGAGGCGAAGAAGCTTCAAGTCACAGGTTAACGTGGACTGACGAGTGGTGGCCGCCTGGAGTGCATCCAGAGAGGGGAGCGCCATTACTACATAGCAGTGCCTGCCACTGGCGCTGGGTGAGGGATGGTGGCGCCGGTGCTAGGATTTACGTCCTTGCTCTGAGTTCAGCCTCTTCACTGTAGGGCAACTGAGGGTCCTGGGGGGAGGGATCTGTCTGAGGTTTAGACCAGCAGTTGTGGGCAGATCTCAACCCTCTCGCTACCTCCTGAAACCCAGGTGGAATTTCCAAGCCACGCAGATGCCAGGTACCCGGAGGCAGGAGGTATTTAGACAGTGAGTGGGGGAAGCAGTAAAGGAACAGGCAGCCTGAGGCTGGGGAGAGGATTACGGACCCATCCGGGAGGGATCTGCCCAGCACCCAGCTACCTCTGCCGCATTTTCTTGCACTTCCCATGACCTCTCCCACCTCTGTCATTCCACAGAAGAAAAGAGGCAGAGAGGACCCAGTGAAAGGGAGGCCTGGAGCGCAGAATGGGCCTGGGGAGCAGTGGCACCACGGAGGGAGCAGAGCTCTGACTGAGTGGCAGCAGCAAGGCAGAGAAGCCAAGAACCGGGCAGAGGTGGGCTCGGGGCACCTGTGTGCCGGTTTGGTGCGTGGGCCAGAGGAGAAGAAAGAGCGTCCAGGTGACCAGAGCTGCACGGTGCGGATAATGATACCCTGACAAGGCAGCAGGGGCTCGGAGGCCAGCCCAGCTAGGGTGCTGGCGCGGCCCAGCCACCATGCACCACCCACAGGCCGAGAGATGTGGGTGCGGGAGGGGTGGTGGCCTGGGAAGTCACAGCCCTGGATCACGCAGAAGCTTCTGCTGCCTTCCTCTCCCTGCCTAGCAGCCCTGCCCTTTGCTTCCTTCCCCATGGTGTCATATCTCCCTTTCTCCTTTTCCCCTCTCGCCCCGCACCCACGGCGCGAAGCCCCCTCTGGGAGTAGAGTGTGGAAGGGCAGGAACCAGGTGACAGAAGAAGATCTGGGAGCTGCTTTAATTGCAGCCCTCCGCCTGAGGCCATGAAAAGAAACCAGGTTCGAAGGTGTCCCAAGGGCAGAGGCTCCTATGTGGACACCACACTCCTCCTTCACAAGAGAAAGCAGAGCAGAGCAGGGTCTGCGTCCTGGTTAGACAGTTGCGTCTGTCGGCGGGCCACACCACCACACATCCTCCTTCTGCTGCAGAGCACTCCCAGATCCCCCTCGGGGTGCACGCTGTCTCCTAAGACAGGGCTGACCTTCTTACCTCACACCAAGAACCCTGTGCGGACATGTGCCTGCATCCAGTATGCCCCAGCCTGTGAAAGTGGGGGGTAGACAAGAAAGAAAAGATGTGCTAGACATCCCCGGGAAACAGGGATTCAATAGAAAACAATTAGTGACGTTAGCACTAGATCTTTTGCTAACAATTGGGAGAGGGTACTGCCTTTCTGTCTGGTTTACACACAGGGAGGTGTAACCCCTAGAACTGCTTAAACCGCTTGGAATGTGGTTCCACAGAGGAGACGCAAGTTGGCAGTTGGTGAGAAACAGATGCCAGATGACTGAATGCCTGGATCCAGCTATGCCTGAAGTCTATCCCTGGAGCTTTCCATACTGTGAGCAAAAAAAATGTTTAAGCCAGTTTGAGTTGGACTTCTGTTATTTGCATCCAAAAGACTAAGTTAGGGCTGGGGATATAGCTCAGTGGAATAAGTGCTTGCCTAGCAAGCGCAGGGTCCTGAGTTCGATCCCCAGTACTGCCAAAAAAAAAAAAAAAAAAAGACTAAGTTAGCTTACAGAAACAGATGGAGAGAAACAACACAGAGAGAGAAACAAGTATAGGGATGAAAACCAAGTCTGAGCTGGGTGTGGTGGTGACACACCTGTAATCCCAGCACTCCAGAGGCTGAGGCAGGAGGATCATTTCGAGTTGGAGACCAGCCTGGGCTACAAAGTGAACTCAAGGCCAGCCTGAACTGCATAGACAGACCCTGTCTCAAAAAAGACCAAAAAAGAAAAAAAAACCCACCAACTCTGACGTGGAAACCAGGTGTATATGGGTGGGAGTTGCTGAGCTGACCACTGGTAGTGAAGCAGGAATACCAGAGTTTATTGCAAAGAACACATAGCCAAGGATAATTTTCCAAGGAGACAATGTAAGATGGGATAAAAACTTTTGCACCAAGCATGGTGCCGCACGCCTGTAATCCCAGTTCTGGGGAGCCTGAGGCAGGAGGATCACTGTGAGTTCAAGGCCAGCCTGGACTACACAGTGAAGCCCTGTCTCAAAAAAAATTTTTTTGTGACCACCTCGGCACGCTATCTGTGTAAGAATACTAGGCCATTGCAGCACTTAGCCTGGACAGGGCGTGTGTCTACAGGGGTGGAGAGGAAGAGGAGGTCACTTGGAGTTGATCTGGATAGTCTGCGCTCATTTGTAACAGACGTCCCTACTAATAACTCTTATGATGTAAACTTCACCCTAAGTCTGATCTTTAAAGATGAATGAAAACATTCAACAAATCCTTGCTTGTCAGACACACCCCTTTGGCCCAGTTCCTTTCTTATCAGATGTCTGCAGATCTCATCTGACTTACTGTATTTCTTTCCTTTTTTTTTTTTTTTTTTTTGGTACTGGGAATTAAACTCAGGACCTTGTACTTACCAGGCAGGCACTGTACTGACTTACTGTGTACAAAATTTAGTGATAAACAAGAGACAGAAAGAGTGACATGCAGCCCTCAAGGGGTGATTCCAACTTGTTCAACAAGATGACATACTAACCTTAGGCCTGGTCTAAGGCTGCTGTAGGAGGTGGCAGGTGGGGACAGGGACAGCAGGAGGAAGTCGTGCCCAACACTGATAAGAAACTCCCTCCCCTGTCTGGCTCTCAGGCGCACACACAGCCGTGTCTGTGCGGGACTCCCTGGGGAGGAGAGAGAAAGACGAGGGTGGAGGTCCGGTTCCTGGAGCCTGGGAGTCTTGTTATTCTTTTCCAGTTTTTTCTATTTCCCCTCACTGAGAAACAATCAATGCCTTAAAAAAAAAACTACATAAATGAATTATATCTATGTAATATACTTGCGCATATAAAATGTAGGTAAATCTGCACAATATTCCAAGGTATTGTTATTTCCTTCCTTGATATAGAAAGCTTCCCACATCCATATGGTTACAGCCTAGCTCTTCTGTCTTTCCTATCTGCATTCCCCATCCCCACAGGCCTGGGACTGGACACAGGGCCTGGCACATACTAGGCGAGTGCTCTGCCACTGAGCTACACCCTCAGTCTTTTCACTTTTTTTAACTTTGAAATGGGGTCATCTAAGTGGTCCAGGCTGGCCTCAAACTTACAATCTTCCTGCCCCAGCTTCCTGAGTGTAGCTCATCTTTTCTTATAGCTAATGGTAATTGGGTTTATTTATCCTATCTCTTATAATGGACATTTAGGCTGTTTCCGATTTTTACTGCTGCGAATAAGAACATCGAACCTACTTTGTGCACATGTATGAATGCTTCTTGAGGATTTATTCCTAGAAGAGAGACTGCTGGCTCAAGATGTGTATGAATTTTTCATTTTGAAAGATACTGCCAAGTTGGAGTGGAGGCGTTTTTCCTGTGAAGGAGCCCTCCCTCCTTGAGGTTGACCTGGGGATGAAAGGCACTCAAGTGGGAAGAGCATGAGCTTTCCATTTGGACGTACTCAGGTTCAGGTCCAGGCTCTGCTACCTTCTTCCTGAGCGACCTTGGTTATGCCACGTTGTCTCTGGGCTTCTCTTTCCTTCACTGCTGAGCAGGGATCATCTAAGAGCTGCCTCACAAAGCTGTTGCAAAGGTCAGATAACACCTAAGTCAAGCTTGTAGCACGGTAGGCTCTTTGCCAACACTGGCTCTCTCTCTACCTGGAACATTTTCCTCATCCATCATGGAACCCCAGCTCTGGGGACCAACGAGGGGAGGATTGATCAGCGAATGCCAGGTAGCAGTCAAGGCTCCACAGGGACCTTTTCCTAGACGATCTTTTTACCCCGGGCACTACTTTTTGCATTCCCAGACTCTCCAGAGGAAGAAGAGAATCCTTGTCAAGAACAGTGAGACATAGCTGGGCATAGTGGTATATGCCTGTAATCCCAGCATTCAGGAGGCTGAGGCAGGAGGATCACTGTGAGTTTGAGGCAAGCCTGAGCTATCTAGTGTGTTCAAGGCCAGCCTGAACTATATATAGCAAGACCCTGTCTCAAAAAAAGAAAGTGAGGGCTGGGGATATAGCTCAGTGGAATAAGCGCCTGCCTAGCAGGCGCAGGGTCCTGAGTTCAATCCCCAGTACCGCCAAAAAAAAAAAAAAAAGAAAGAAAGTGAGGTGGTAGGATTTGATTTCAGGGAGTGGCTGGACTGCTCTCTGCACAGACAACAGGACAGAAAAACATCCAGTAGAAAGGGCTCGATGGGTCAGCAGCAGTGTGAGCCCCCCATCTTGCAGAGCAACATGTGTGTGATGAAGGGTGCAGTGAAGCCTGCTGGGGACCCCCTTCCAGGAGAGGCTTGTTCTCAGCTCCAAGCAAGCGGGTTCTGTGAAGGAGCTTGGAAGTTCTTGTGTGGGGTGGTGGCCAGATGGCATCCGAAGTATTAGTGGGACACTCAGCGATGCTCAGACCCCCTTAGCTTTGCTCTGCTGTCCGTAGAGCCCTCCGCTGACTACCAGGGCTAGAGTTTCTTCCTTCTGGAGACTTCGCCTGCAGGACATGAGCCTCCCAACTGGGCTGTTCTCCCCAGAGAGTGATGCCTGTGTGGGCCCAGAGGCCACTGTGTTGGGGACCAGGGTGGTGGTCCTGGCTAAAGTGGTGGAGCTGAGCAGTACGGTGATAGCCACGGTGACAGGGCCTCTGAGAGAGGAAGTCATGAGTGGAGCGCAGATGGGGAGCTGGCGTGCTGGGGAGCTGGGGAGCTGGTGTGCTGGGGAGCTCACTTTGAAACTAGAGTCTGAGTGCTTGGCCCGCAGCCCCAGCTCCATCTCTTACACACTGTGAGGTCAGGAGCAAGCAGCTTGCCCTTTCTCACCTCTGTTTCTCCATCGGTGGAAGGAACGTGCTGATACCTCTACCCCGGGCCCTATCTCTTCAACGTCTCCAACAGCATCTGTCTTTAACAAGCCCAAGGGCACGAGTGGGTTCAGGGGTAGGCATTTTGCTAAAAGCAGCCCAGATGGGGAAGAGCTGATAGGCAGAACTCATAGAGTTTCTCCCAGAAGACTCCAGGACCTTGACTATATTTCCTGGTTCCCTCTTGCTAGACACTGGGGTAGCTGAGGTCTTCCTGTTCCCCCTCACCTTGCTTCTCACAGCGGTGTCCTGGCAGCCCAGGCCCAACTCAGAGACCCAGGTGCTGACCCTGTGGGCCCCAGGCATTCTCCCACCTGGCCTCAGGACAGAGTGCAGGCTTGTTGGGAAGAAGGGATGGGAGACTTAGATGACAGCCAGGTGCTCTGCCCAACTTCACCTGACCATAGTGGCCAGGAGGCTGGGCCTGGACGTCTCACCCACGGGGCACGTCCACAGCGTGAGGAGAGGTTCATCTCTGTGATTGAGCGCAATTCTGGGCACGGTGGGGATGGGGAGTTGGGCAGACCATGTGCCCTCCCCTTGCAGGGTCGCTGGGTATATAACAGAAGCAGGTCCTCAGGAGATAGGCAAAGGCCAAAGTCTGAGACTCTGTAGGAGAACCAACTTCTGGGTTAAGGTGAGAGATGACCACTGCCCCGTCACCTCCATTGCAAAAAGAATGAAAGGCGTCCAACAGAGCTTTTATGGAGTATATAAGAAGTGCCTGGCCCTGCACCCACACTCTTCCCTTCATCCTCAGGACCCCCTTGTGGGGGAAAATGCTATCTCCAGAGCTCCACTGAGCGGGTGATGAAACTGAGGATCTGGGAGGTTTTTCAGTCACATTGCTAAGAGGAGCCTAAGCTAGACTGCAACCCAGGAGAGTCCCCGTGACTGCTCTGTCTGTGTCTCGCGTGCGCTGCCAGGGCTGAGGCCCCCCTCCTGCAGCCCACCTCTCTCAGGCCTTGACCCCACTCTACCTGCACCCTCGCCCCAGAGCTCTTCCAGGCTCCTTGCTGGCTCCGCACTCAGCCTCCTCTCTGGAAAGCAACCACAGACTTTTCTTTTTCATTGAGGGAGAGAACATGGTCTCATTCCCCACCCCCAGGTCTTCCAGCCTCTCATCCATCCAAACCTCAGCATCTTTTTCTCTCCTCCCCCTCCCTTCCTCTCCCTCTCTTTCTCTCTCTCTCTGTTTATCCATCACTAGAATCCACCCCCTTCCCTCTTGCCTGTAGGTTCTGTGGCTATAATCAAATCATAACTTTTATTAAATTTAAGATTACTTTTTAATGGAATCAATTTCTTGTGTGGTGCTTCTCTGCCTGCCCGCGGGCTCTGCTGGCTCTGGGCTCAGCATCCCCACCCGCGCAATTGTCTCTGCCGCTGGCGGTTCTGGCTAAGCTGCCTCCGAAGGAGGGGCAGGTCTGCTATCCCCAAACATACACAGAAGCACAGAAGCACACACTCATACACACACACACACACACACACACACACACACACTACAATGCACTTTCCTGCAAAACCGAGACACACAACTACTGAGCCCCAGGCGCCCACGCAGAGATGCGGGAGCAAGGAGCGAGGTGGCAGGGCAGGAGGAGGGAACCGCAGAGTGAAAGACCGAAGGCACAAAACAAACACGGAGCCGAGGAGACATTTCTCAGCCTGTTAATTTCCTACAGTTCTGTTTTCTAGCCTCAGAAACAAACCGGTTTCTGCAAGTCCACCCCCTTCCCCCTGACTGTATTGTGCAGCTGGTGAGCGGGAGAAGGGAGGGGGGTCCAAAAGAACAGCAAGGAGACTTGAGTCTTCGTTTGATTTATAAAAGTACAGGCATGGTGCAGAGATGCAGCTGAAGCTGTGATCCCCAAAGAGAAGCCCAACTGGGAGATCTGCATTCTGGACCACCAACCCTACAAGTCTGGGCTGCAGGAGGAAGGGAAGCTGGGGTGCTTTGAGGAGTGGGCTGGAGGTAGGAGAGGGGCTGGCGGGTCACTTGATGGAGGGGCACAGGCTGGGAAGAGGCACCTGGGGAGACACGGAGGAGGCACATGTTGATGGGGTCTGCCAACACAGCAGGGACCTGGACATACCCTTGAGTTGTCTGGACAGCTCTGAGCTCTGCCCCAGCTTTTCTGGGGCAGGCGGGGAGTCTCCCTGTGAAGGATCAGGAGGACAGGAAAGTGTGATGGGCAGGTGGGCATGGAGCCCGAGGGGCCATCTTGGCTTGCCACAATGTCTCAGTATGCCTGGTTCACTGCACATTAGAACCGGGCCTCACGTTCATCGGGGTGCGTGGTGCACAGCCAGTGAGTAGGGACATAGCCTTTGGTATTAGGAAGGTGTGTGACGCTACACTCTGCCACTTTCTGTGTGACTTTGAACAAGTGGCCTAACCTCTCTGAGCTTGCTTCTTCATTTGAAAGTGAGGATTCTGTGACTGAAATGATGCACATGGAGCATCCAACATAAAACCTGGCGCAGAATGAGAGCTCAGGTCTTCTAATCAATGAAGTGTGGCCACATACCCACGGCTCAGCCCGCTCAGAGTGTTTGGGACCCGAGCCAGTGGGCAAAGCAGAAGGTACACACCTGCAGGCAGGTCTCAGCTCATAGAAGAAATACAGCCTGGGACCGAGAGCACGACCTGAGTGGCAGCTCCCAGGACCGGGACCCGGGATGTGGCAGGGCTCTAGTCCTCCCTTCAAGTGGCGGAGTGGCTGATGCCTGTGGGCACAGGCAAGGGACTGATAAAAATTCCCGGATGCTGAACCCACACGCTCACCCTCGACCTCCAGGCACCAGTGAGCCCAGGCCTGGGGCCCGCTCTGAGAACAGGCAAAGGGAAAACATGCTGTGGTTTCCCCGCCCCATCCCCCCCCCCCTGCCCGCCTCA